>OY757013.1:115057659-115262748 GCA_963580285.1 Lucinisca nassula | reverse complement strand
CATGGGATTACAAGGTGTTCACTTGTATCTTTGTTCTGCTTCAAAACATAATTTTGGTTGTACTTTTTAGAGGCGCATCAGGAAAACACCCTGTATAACTTTGACCCCCTTGAACCCCATTTTTATATAGTAAAATTGGGATTTACAGGGGCAAACCTTATTTTCATTATTTCTGCTCTAAAATATAGATTGTGGGTACATACTCAGCGAGGCGGTTCTAACGAGTACCCACAATCTATATTTTGAGCAGAAATAAGAAAAATATCATAATTTTTCATCTTAAAAAATTCGATTTTTCGGCGGTTAAGTTTACAATGTATTTGTATAGGCGTGTTTTTGTAATGGGTTGTGACGAATGCCCAAAATCTTTGCTTTGGAAAAGAAGTAAGAAGAAAAGACGCTGTTTATGAGCTATAAAAAACCTTTTGTCACATAGTGTGCTGTGTTATCCTAATGATTAAAGGCTGGCTAAACGTAAGTAAGAGCACCCCGCCCCCACTCCATCAAACATCACCGCCCATCGGGGCTTGGAGATAATAGATTGGGCTGCATGGTACTTAATCGCAGAGCTGAAACCGACTGCACATAAGAACAGGTAAACTGCTTTAGAGGTCGGCAAGGCGGTGCGAGTAGGATGTTTGTTTGGACCTTAGGCTTTGAGATGTCATTATATCTCAGAGTCGAGTAAAATTCAAACAAATGTAAATGTAACGTACATGTAGCTCCGTGGTAAGTGTATTTACTTCTGATGCTAGAGGCCCCCGGTTCGATCCCCGGCAACAACAATAAAGTTTGATGTTCGAACATGTTCCAATGGCATCATTTGTAAGGAAGAATGCCACAACGTGCACCGTCCTTCGGAGCGGAACGTTAACTGGAGTTCCCTGTGCAGGGAGAATCATCCACTATGCAGGTTAAGGACCCTTACCTAACATCACGAAAACACGCCAATATAATTTTGACCCACTTGAACCCCAGATTTATATAGTAAAACTGGGGTTTGCAGGGGTAAACCCTTATTTTTCTTATTTCTGCTAAAAATATAGATTGTGGGCACTCGTTAGAACAGCCTCACCTTTTCTGCTCTAAAATATAGATTGTGGGTACTCGTTAGAACCGCCTCGATGAGGCGGTTCTAACGAGTGCCCACAATCTATATTTTAAGCAGAAATAAGATAATTATCATACTTTTTCATCTTAGAATTATCTTTTTTTCTGTGATAAAGGCTACAATGTACTTGTATAGGCGTATTTTCGAAATAAATATCATGATTACTGCGTTTGGGCTGTTCCTGCAAATCTCGGTTGTATGTACACGTGACATATCGCTGTAATAGCAGATAGGAAGGTTGTCATGCAAACAAGTCCCTACACAGGTACAGATGGTATTCATGAGGGCGTACTTTACATTCCTTACATCAACTACTAAGCGAAATAAGGGGAGTCATTCGCACCATTCTCGTGTGGTATGTGCACTATTTTGACAGTATTTTCTGTGTCTCCCACTTCTTGTTTGTCAGCCAAAACGCCAAAACAACGAATATCGAAAGAGCCAGTAGAGTGAAAGACAGCTTCCAAGACCATGCAGCAGAAATAGATGAAGTCATACAGATAGACACTTAAGAAGGTTGTTTAACAAGGGTCCACAAGAATGGCTTGGTTCCATCGGAGTCTATCTGTTCGTTTTCTTTGGCTCCAGCATTTCAGTGGTTTCTTGCTGTCGAGTCCTCACCGCTGTTTCATGCCTGTGGTTGTTTGATTTTTGTGTTCACGGATATGTTGCACTGATGAGTTAAAAGGCCTTCATGCGGGCTGAACAAAGCGTTTGTCTAAATCGCGACGGAAGTAAGGGCGAGGATTGTGGCCACGTAAAATCGATTTAAGCCCCCCCCCCCCCCCCCCCCCCCCCCCCCCACGGTGGAATTCGTTTTGCTGACCGTTCCAAGGCGGTTCTTCTGTCGCGGTTTATTTTTGTTATGGTTTGTCTTTGAGTGTTTGTTTCGCTTATATTATTTTGTTATGGATAGCCAATTGGCTGTTTTGTGGGAAAGTAACTGGCCTTTTGGCTTTCCACTATTGCTGTTTCCATTAGGGTCTGCTGTTTCATGTTTGTGTTTATTTCCCTTTGGTGTCTCTGATGGGAGGTGTGGGTTAACTGTATCGATTCCTGATCATTGCCTCGAATTCTTTTTGAGCACTTTCAAGCTCAGATACGACGAAATATAAAATAACCTCTTACACTGGATCCAGAGCTTCCTGACCAACAGGGGCACACGAGCCCTGGTCAAAGGCCAGTTTTCCATGATTGCCCCAGCTATATCAGGTGTCGACCCACCCCACTCCGTTGTGCACATCCATAAATTACCTGCCGTAGAAAGTCATCTCTAGGGCTCGCCTCTTTGTTAATCATTTACAAAACACGCCTATACGAATACATTGTAAGTTTTTTCAGCCGAAAAAAGGGTCAATATTAAGATGAAAAATTGTGATATTTTTCTTATTTCTGCTCAAAATATAGATTTTTGGGTACCCATTAGAACCGCCTCATCGAAGCGGATCAAACGAGCACAACAATCTATGATTGAGCAGAAATAAGAAAAATAATGTATACCCCTGCAAACCCAAGTTTTACAATATAAAAGTGGGGTTTAAGGGGGTCAAATTTATATAGGCGTGTTTTCGTGATGTGACAGCCTTTTATATCATGCATGCCTGATACTGCAACACTTCAGAGGGTTCTTAACATACAACAACAATGCTCATAATGGAATATAGACCGGCAAACGGCATTTCAACTCCACCAAATTTGCGGTAGTCAGGGTGACAAAACGGAAAAACCTGGTTTGAGATTATGGGCAACTTACATGTTCAGGATGCATGGCCATGCATGAACTGTCAATCCTGAAGAGGACTTCCTTTATTTCATAATCATGTCATGGGAACCCCATTTTTACGCAACTGTAAAAAGAAAAAACAGCAACCTTGTGTTCCTTTGGAGGGAACAAAACCAGCTGGTCTGAAGATGTTAAAGCATGATAGAGACCATGATTAGACTTATCCATGATTATACCACATCAGTATGGGGCCCACATATACATGTAATATCCAGCAGCTGGAGACGGTGCAACGGCGAGCAGCTCAGTTTGTCAGTGGTAACTCCTACACAACCAACATTACTTCCCGAGTGATACAACACCTTGGCTTGCAAACTCACCAGCATTGACAATGTTGGGCATGATCTATCTCTGGGCTAAGTAGACATCCATGCTTGCAGGTTCTCCGACCAGAAAACAGCTAACACTAGAGGATACTCCCTGGTCAGCTCTCATTCATCGCCACTCATTCATCGTTCGACTGGGAGATTCGTGAAATTTCGAAAAATTTCGTAGAGCACAACGACCACGTTTAAAAAAGAGTGTAAAGTCGGTCACGTGACTGAACTGATATGGCTGAACATAACGAGGAAGTAAAGGTAGCACCGTAAAATTTCATTTAGGAAGTTGTTTCAAGCTGATCAAAAAAAAAACAAAAAAACTTTCAAGTTAAAATTCGTGCATCCTGTCTGGATCTGATGAAAGAGCCAAATATTAATCATTTTAGCTTCCATAATTTTTACCAGATCTTGCTAGGGCGCAGCAATTTGATTTTTTAATTTACTGTGTCTATCACGTGGCTAGCTTTGACATTTGACCTTTCGCCATGTTGCCTATATCCGCGAATCTATTAAGGATATATTTGATCATTGTATGTACTTTTGCTTTCTGTGTAACCGAGGGGCAAGAATGCTTAAATATGAAACAGTCACATTAGTTTTTCATTTTCTTGCTTTAGGCATCAAACCGGAAGCCATAATAGCGTGTGAAGCACGAATTACATTCGACTGGTAAAAAAGCATGAAGCACAATTGTCCACTGTGCATCATCGGAGCTTAGTCGTGCTCCACGAAAGGTCTCCAATGGAATATCGCCTTTGAAAAGAAATTTTAAAATTATTTCGACTCTTTTGTGTTTCTGTTGTAATAGCACTTGACTCCTTTTGGTTTTGTGAAGCAAGTTTTGATGTGATACAATTCGCATGAACTTTGTTAAGATGGCGGACTTCTCGTATGAAGTTTGAACGAGACTCCTGGTGAGATTTAGGTGCCTTAAGTATGTTAGTTCCAGCCTCTCTACACTTGCTTTACTGATAAGGCCTCCAATTGGCTCAATATATTGGCGGCATCTGACCTATGCATTCACTGTTTCGTTACATAACTGGGGTGTCCTTGTTCATAGTTGGTTCTGACATAGATATTGAGAAAAGTATAAACAAAGCCTTTCGCTTAAACGCTGCTTTAGTTTTAGAATGGCTTTCAACTTAAAACCATGGCACGACCGTTTTTTAAAGGACAAAGGTTTGGAAATATATGATGAACAGAGTATGGATGGGTTTTTGCATGTCTTACACAATATTAGCCCTCGACCCGCGGCTGATATGGAAGTCTCGAGCTGATTCGGGGTATGATATAAAATGCCATATGGTAATATCTATTTATTTTATAATATACTATTTTTTTCATGTGGCAATGAACCTGAATAATAAAAGCATACTCCAATGAACACCACCTTTTTATTTACTCATCCAGACCATTTTATGTTATAACTGAAAATTGGTGTGGAAATTGATTCGCTTTGTATCGTAAATTTGGCCAAATTAGCTACAAATAAATACGAGATATGCGATATGCATCATTAATTTTTATTTAATTGAACAGAAATATTTTTAGGAGACTGGAATCATAGACAGGTTTTACGCAATATTACAAGTGTGTGTCAAGTGTGTGTCAAGTGTGTGTGTGTGTGTGTGTGTGTGTGTGTGTGTGTGTGTGTGTATGTGGAAGGGGTGGGGGGAGGGGGTCGGTCGAATGTTTAGCAGTCGACCCAATCACGAAAACATGCCTATAAAATTTTGACCCCTTAAACCCCACATTTATATAGTAAAACTGGGGTTTGCAGGGTTTACATTATTTTTCTTATTTCTGCTCAAAAACATAGATTGTGGTACTCGTTAGAACCGCCTCGCCGAGGCGGTTCTAATGAGCATCCACAATCTATGTTATGAGCAGAAATAAGAAAACTATCGCATTTTTCATCTTCAAATTTGCGTTTTTTCCTCGGTAAAATTTACACTGTATTTATATAGGCGTGTTTCCGTAATGAAGAACGAAGGCAAGCGATGGATCGGTGTTCGGGCCATGAAACTTTTCATAATGAAACTACGTCGGTGTTTTTATGACCTCAAACATCAAATTGACAAGACCGTGCTATGAACACCCTCTAAACCCCACTTTATATAGAGAAAAACCGGGGTTTACAAGGGTACAAATTATTGTTCTTATTTCTGTTATTAGACATATGTTGAGGGTACTCGTTAGAACCGCATCAATGAGGCGATTCTAACGAGCATACACAGCGTATGTTTGGAATATTTTTAAGAAAACTATCAAAATTTTTCATAAGAAAAATAACCGTTGAAGGCACAATGTCGCACAGATGTGTTACCGTATTTCTGATTTTTTTTTCTTATTTCTAGTCAAAACAGAGATTATGGTTGCAAATTCGAACCGCCTCATTGAGCGGTTCTAACGAGTAGCCATAATCTTTTTTTTATTATTTTAGCAAAAGCAAGGGAGATTATATATACCTCGTTAATCCCACTTTTGTCAACATAAAGTGGGCTTCAAAAGGGTGTTTGGTACACAGTCATGTACATTTGCAAGTATTCTTCATTCGGTTCTTCAATTAACCAAGTCACTTTTTACCCATGTCCTAATTATCATCGAATGATTTCCTGACAAAATGTTTGCCGAGTTCTCAATATGGATCAATTGCCGTCATGCTGAGAGATCTGGGGAGGATTCTGGCTGGCAGGTACAAGAGCATTGTCAATAATTTTGATGAAAAATCGACATAATATTATTTTCACGTCTCTTTGAAGTCCGAAATGTTTGATCAAAGAGGATGTTTTTTTTTTTTTGTATCATAATGATAACACACCCGTGCGATATAGTGCATATTTCTCATCTCCAAAATGGCTACTTTCCTGATGTAAATCCGTGATATTTTTCTTATAAATACTGCTAGCATAGGTCGTGGGTGCTCGTTAGAACCGCCTCATTGAGGCGGCTCTAATGAGTACCCACAACCTATGCCTTTGAGTAAAAATAAGAAAAATAATGTATATCCCCGTAAACTCCAGTTTTCTTTATATAAAGTGGGGTATAGGGGGTCTTCATTTCACGGACTAGTTTACGAGATGATAACTTTAATAAAAAATCGACAAAATATTATTTTCACGTCTCTTTGAAGTCCGAAATGTTTCATTATGAAAACATGCCTATTCAAATACATTTTAAACTTTACCGCCGAAAAAACGAAACATTTAAGATGAAATTTGTGATATATTTCTTATTTTTGCTCAAAATATAGATTGTGGGTACTCATTAGAACCGCCTCATCGAGGCGGTTCTAACGAGTACCCACAATCTATAGTTGAGAGCAGAAATAAGACAAATAAGGGTTATCCCTGTAAACCCCAGTTTTCTTTATATAAAGTGGGGTATAGGGGGTCTTCATTTCACGGACTAGTTCACGTGATGTTTTGATGAATAGTCGACATAACATTATTTTCACGTCTCTTTAAAGTCCGAAATGTTTGATCAAAGAGAATTTTTTTTTTTTTTTTTTTTTTTTTCATTCATTTTATTTCAATTTCTGCATACTTTTGTTAGATAAATTTTTTACATTTAAACCATTCCAGTAGATGAAACACGTCTCTTTGAAGCCCGAAATGTTTGATCAAAGAGGATTTCTTTTGTATTTTGTTTCATTCATTTTATTTCAATTTCTGCATACTTTTCTTATATCATACGGGACAATTGGGATCACCATGCCTCATGTCAAATCAAGGGACCTTACCTGTACTGTTTTTCCAGCTGCGAAAATCCCGAAAAATTAAAACAACCTCAAAATGACCCAATTTGTTTTTATTTAATTTTCTCAAATTTTACATTGGAGGAAAGAAAAATCATGTTCTACTTAAATTTTCAGTCACATTTTTCATTGCATAATAATTGTTTCAATTACTGTCGCGTATTTTTGCTAATTTACTACTGAAATACATTAGACATTGGGTCCTATTTTTATTCTGAAATTGACCAATCTTAATTTGATGAAATATATATAAAATTATATTCAAATTAACGGTAAGACATTGAATTGTTATAATCTTAAACCACATTTTCGCTATCTAGCGTATTAATGCTAAAATTTATGTTAGAGTAAATGTTCCCTATTAACTTCTATATATTTTGTCGTGTAACTTTAATCGGACACAGGTAATTTAGTGGATAACAATTGTCCCACATGGATTTTGTTTGTTTGATTTGAAGTTTAACGTCCCCGTCAACACGGTAAAGGTCATTTTGGAGACGTTGCTTCCAATTTTGTGGGACTTTTACCCAACATTGAGATGAAATGACATCTCAAGCCCTGTCGCCCAATGAAACCAATAGGGTTTATTTGCATGGACGGTCCGCCTCGCACCGTGGTTCCTGGACAGGCTTACATCCTCTAAGCGGTTTACCAGTACTAGTGTGCGGGTCGGATTCAGCTCTGCGTGGAAGCATCATGCAGCCCATATATTTCTTCAAGCCCCTATGGGCGGGGGCTTTGTCCCACATGGAATATTTTACATTTAAATCATTTCAGTAGATGTAACAAATAACCACAAAATAGACTATAATAAACATGAATACCCCCAGAAATAAATTGATATATTGATATAGACTATATTAAACATTCCGCTATTAAGACCACGTGAAACTAAGACTAATTCTGCTATAAAAAGCTTATTTTGAAGGCTTCACTTAATTTTTCTTTGTGATTTCTGCCCACAGTGTCGTCTGGTCATGGACCACCTTTGGAACTGTTCAAAAGTGGTCTTAAAGACCACTTTTGAACAGTCCCAAAGGTGGTCTTATTATAGGAATTTTACTGTATCCCCAAACAGCGCTTGTCAGCACAAATAAATAAATAAATAGATAAATAAATAAATAAAACAGATCAAAAGTCACAGTAAAGGTCGCAGGGTAAAAAGGTGTTGCCAACCTACATCGCAGCGGAAAAAAAAAAGTTTCCAAGGGTCAGAACATTAATCTTGTCACCAACAATGTACATACCAACTGTGGAGGCTCAGTGTGGCAGTTTTGGTCAGTGTCAAAGATTAAAAAATCCATTGCTGGGACCACCCCTATCTCGAATTCCCAAAATACTCGAGTCGCCCCAAAAAGTTCCGGGCAGCGCCCATTTAAGTCACACACATCAGGGGCCAGTTATTCAAAACTAACAATGTCGACAGTTGACGTATCGAGTAAACTTTGGTCATTTAATATGACAAATATATTGATATTTTTGCAGGAAAAAAGCTGCTCACATTTTTTTTTCAGCAAAAATACCAGAAAATAAAATATTGCTCTTGCTAGAACAGTCAACACTTTAACCACCACTAACGAGCTCGTTTAGCTAACGATGCTTTGAACAACTGGGCACTGATTAATAAGTCCGTGTAATGAACACCCCCCTTAACCCCATTTTATATAGAAAAAGTGGGGTTTACGGGGGATATATTTATTATTTTTCTTATTTTTGCTGAAAACATAGATTGTGATGAAGTTCTAACGAGTACACACAATTCATAATCATGTATTTGGTGGACTAGAGATGCAATGAAACAATATATCCAACATTTGCTCCTGAAAAAAAAAAACGCCATGTTTTCGCACACGGATGTATTATCGTTATGTCATTTCTTCAGTAGAGTAATTCGTGTAAATGAGCCAGTGGCGCCCCCGCTCATCGGGGCCTGGAGAAATACATGTAGATGCATTGTAATTCTGCGCAGAACCGAACTTTTGAGTACTGGTAAACCACATAGGTTTAAGCCTGCCCAGGAAAATGGTGCGAGTCGGGCCGTCCCTTAATCCTTAAGGTTTCTTTAGGTGGTAGGGCTTGAGATGTCATTTCATCTCAGTGTCGGGCAAAAGTCCCATAAAATTGGAGGCAACGTCTCCAAAATGACCGAAATAGTGTTACACAAACAAATATGCGCAAAGTCCGTATAGTGAATACGTGTTTTTTTTTTTTTTTTTTTTTTTTTTTTTTGTGGGGGTGGGGGGGGGGGGGGGGGGGGCTGTGGTTTGTTCTGTTCGTAGTTTAACGACCCAGACCACACTTTTTAGACCATATCGAGCTGGTCAGTTTTCGTAACTATACTTTTTTCCGGGGTAGGCCATCAGGTAAACACGCCTATATAATTTTGATCCTCTTGAACCCCACTTTTATATAGTAAAACTGGGGATTACAGGGGTATACCTAATTGTTCTAATTTCTGCTCTAATATATAGATTGTGGGTATTCGTTAGAACCGCCTCATCGAGGCGGTTCTAACGAGTACCCACAATCTATATTTGGAGCAGAAATAAAACAAAATATCACAATTTTGCATCTAAAAATGTCGTGTTTTCGATGGTAAAGTTCACAATGTATTTGTATAGGCGTGTTTTTGTAATGCATACACATACAGGTAAATGGTAAACCCTTTACCTGTACAGTGCACATATCCTTATCCGGACTTTCGGATGAGCCTTTAAACCGAGGTTCCGTCTCCGTATGACCTTAACTGTTGGTGACACGTAACACATTACGATAACGCACCGTGCGGCATAGTGCATTTTTCAAATCACCAAAATGGCGATTTTTCTGATAAAAATCCTTTATATTTTTCTTATAAATACAGCAAATATAGGTTGTGTGTGCTCGTTAGAACCGCCTCATTGAGGCGGTTCTAACGAGTACCCACAACCTATGTCCAGGAGCAAAAATAAGAAAAACAATGTACACCCCCGTAAACCCATTTTTCTCTATATAAAGTGGGGTTTAGGGGGTGTTCATTTCATGGACTTGTTCACGTGATGAGTTCTGTTTTCATTACGATAACATACCCGTGAGACATATTTTTCTATCTCCAAAATGGTTATCTTTCTGAAGAAAATTAGTGTGTTTTTTTCTTATTTATCTCCAAACGCAATATGGCGGTATTAACGAGTATCCACAACCTATGTCATGGAGCAGAAATACGAAAACTAATGTATTCTCCTGTAAACCCCTATATAAAGCAGCGTTTAGAGGGGTTTTCATAGCATGATGCCGTTGATAATATACATGCATTGAATCTCGGTTCGATTACTCGAACGCCAACGGTTTGTTTGCCCTTTCTCCTTAGTTCCTAATGATTTCTTCCCATAACTTCAGATAAGAATATAAGGCTCTTATACGGGTGTGAGGGGTGGATGGAAAAATCCGTCCCGAGGGTCACTGTCCGGTAACACGAGGCTTGCCGAGTGATGCCGGACAGTGATCCAGAGGATCCTCACCTCACACCCATATAGGAGTCTTTGTCTTGCATACCTTCCATTTTTAGCGCACATCTTTAATGCTGCAGTCCCTTCGGTTACCGACGTTCATACTACAGGAATGTTTAGTGACGTCACGTAACGTGCTGTGACGTCAACCTTAACCACGGCGCGTATTCAACCAGTGCATTTATCAAACATGCGAGAATAATCGATTTTGGGTAAGGACACCAATGTTTGAACAGAATTAAACTGGTGTGCAGGACTGTCTTTTATAGTGCAAGGGAGAAAACTCAAATCTAGATACGTTTAATATGGTATTTGCGATTATATTTCTTGAATATACATCTCGTTAATGTTTTTAATGGACCAATCATCACTGTTTAGGTCATATCGAGTAAGTTTGTTTACAAAACTACACTTTTCCTGGACAGGCGTGCACACAAGTATCTAACCAGTGCCGTGCAATTCTTTCTCCAGGAAATAATAAGTGCTTTTCTTGAAAAAGCGCAGACAATGGCCATAAACAAGAATTTTCATGATTAACCCATTGCATACTAGTGGACTCTTCCATTGCTATATGTTGGGTAAATCCATTCGTCATATAAGGGGTGATAGGCCTTTTTTTTGTTTTTTTTTCTATTTTTGATGGAAAATTCTGTTAGCAAATAGAGCATGTCCTGATCAGACGCCGCATATTGCGGCGTCTGATCTGGACCTGCACTGTTTGCCAAAGTACCCCCTCTAGGGGTTTCCCGCCTACAATGGGTTCATCTCCAGGAATGAATGTTGCTGACCTGACGAATAAAGGTATCCATGTAAATCTTGTTTCTAAAGAGGTAGGCATTACGAAAACACGCCTATACAAATACATTGCAAACTTTATCGCCGGAAAAATGAAAATTTTAAGATGAAAATTATGATATTTTTCTTATATTTCTCCAAATTTAGATTTTGGGTACTCGTTAGAACCGCCTCATCGAGGCGGTTCTATCGAGTACCCACAATCTATATTTTAGAGCAGAAATAAGTTTTACCGAGAGCAGAAATAAGTTTTACCGTAGTATATAAAAGTGGGGTTCAAGGGGGTGAGAATTATATAGGCCTGTGTCGTGATGGTGTTCATTCTTTAATCAAAACAGATTCCGAATACTCGTTAGAACCGACACTATAACGAACCACTGTCTTGGATTGAAACAGATTTTTGGGGGGTTCTGGTTTAACGGCCCTTTAAAGATTATTTTACTCATATCGAGCCGATCGTTAATCAGAGGTGGGCGAAAACCGGAGCATCCGGAGAAAATAACATGTGCACCGGACCTTCAGCTGCAGAACTTGGCGTCTCACATGTGACCCAAACCAGGCTTGTGCCAGTGAGTGAGTGTTTGAGTTTTACGTCTCACTAACAGCTAAGGTCATACGGAGACGGGACCTCGGTTTAAAGACTCATTCGAAAGTCTGGAGAAGCCCGGGATCGATCCTGCGACCCCTGGTTTACAAGACGAGTAACGTAACCTCTGCGCAACAGAGGCTTCTAAGAGTCTGGCTTGAATCCACAGCGATGAGAGACCTAGTGATTAAGAGTCAGCGCTCTTCCTAGCCAGTAAATAATGACGGGCCAACGTCGGGCCGACAGCGATACGACGTTATCGCTGTCGGCCCGATGTTGGCCCGCTTCTACGTGCTAGCTGGGTTATTCACTAAGCCATGGAGGCCCGCTTGAAGCAGAAATAAAAGAAATCGTCTGGAAAATGCCATTTAACGAACATACGATACCACATGTATGCTTTCTCCATTACATTATATTCTCTTATTTCTAGTCCAAACATAGGTTGTGGGTGCTCGTAAAGACCGCCTCAATGGACCGCATCAATCTCACTGACTCTGTCACAGTTAGAAGAAAGGACAGACAGGATATCTGAGTGACAAAGACTTTATGTGGTGTGTTACAACGCATAATGTAGTAATGTAGTAATTTCTTCATTTTGATTTTTTTTACTACATTATGCGTTGGCATAGTCGACGCGAAATGAAGTAAAAAAAATATTTCATTTCGCGTTGATATGCACCATATCGACGCATAATGAAGTAATGATGGTAGAACATAGCTGTCTTCGAAAGACTTAGGAAGCAATACAGTTAAATTCCTACAATTTAGACCACATTTGAGACGGTTCAAAAGTGGTCTTTAAGACCACAGTTGAACAGTCCAAAAGACGGTCTTCCACAAAAGCACACTGAAGGTCAAAATCACAAAGAAAATGTAGCTTTAACCTTCCAAATATGCTTTAAAAACAAAATTTGTATTAATTTTAGGTGGTCTTAATAGTGGAATTTCATTGAATTTGATTAAGCCAGTAGAATTAAAATCGTACGCCTTGCGCTATTTGCCCAGGAAAACTGCTGCGAGTCGGCCCGTCCATGTATATAAACCCTATTGGTTTTATTTGGCGGCATCTCAATGTCGGGTAAAAGTCCCATGAAATTGGAAGCAACGTCTCCAAAATGACCTAAATAGTGTTGACGGGGACGTTAAACCTCAAATCAAACAAATCAAACAAAAGACAGACAGGCAGACAGACAGACAGACAGACAGACAGACAGACAGACAGACAGACAGACAGACAGACAGACAGACAGACAGACAGACAGACAGAATGAACAAAAACTATATACCCCCTTGCATACTTCGTATGCCGGGGGTATAAATAGATGGGCTGCACGATGCTTCCACGCAGAGCTGATACCGCCCGTACATGAGTCCTCGTAATCTGCTTAGAAGGTCTAAGCCTCTCCAGGAAAACTGCTGCGAGTCGGCCCATCCATGCATATAAACCCTATTGCTTTTAATTGGACGGCAGCGATTGAGATGTCATTTCATCTCAATATCGGGTAAAAGTCCCATAAAATTTGAAGCAATGTCTCCAAAATGACCTAAATAGTCTTGACGGGAACGTTAAACCTCAAATCAAACAAACAAACTGTTGACGCATAATGAAGTAAAATTAAGTATGCCACCCATCGCCGCAAAATGAAATAATTCTTTCATTTTGCTCAAACCTCTTAGTATCGACGCATAATGAAGTAAAAACGACATTTTATTTCATTTCGCGTCGACTATGCCAACGCATAATGTAGTAAAAATTTCAAAATGAAGAAATTACTACATTACTACATTATGCGTTGTAACAGTGGTGCAGACTACTGGACAGATCATAGGCTTGTTGTCAGCAAACTCAACCTGCGCATTCAGCCTGCACGGCGACCACAAGGCAAGAAAGTGGCCAAATAACTAAATGTCTCCAAGCTGAAACAAGACTGCAAGAGGCAAACCTTCATCAATGACATCTGCAGCAGATAAGTTACAATGGAACTTAGCTCAGACATATCCAGAAGAAAATTGGACAGTCTTCAGAGACAATATTCACTCTCCATATGACCAGTATCTTGTAAACACCAAGACTTGTTTGACTAGAATAACTAAGACCCTCAGAGACAAAAAACACAAGGCGAACCTCAGTGATACCAACTGCTCAGTATCTAATAAGGCCTCCTACTCAGATACAGTAAAATTCCTATATTAAGACCACCTTTGGGACTGTTCAAAAGTGGTCTTTAAGACCACTTTTGAACAGTCCCAAAGGTGGTCCCTGGCCATAAGGCAATATATGCAGAAAACGTGAAGAAAGAACTTCTGCAACCTTAGAAATAAGCTTTTTAAAGCAGAATTAGTCTTAATTTTAGGTGGTCTTAAAAGCGGAATTTCACTGTAAATCGACAGACTACCTCAGATGGAATGTAATCTGCTGCTTGATGAGTTCCCAACCGTTTCTGAAACTAAGAAAGGAATGCAACTCCTGGCATCCGCCATGACATGATCTTCACAGCAAGGCAGCTTCCAGAAAAATGCCAGGAACAACATGACCTTTACTGACCGTACCAAAGCATTTGACACAGTCAGCCATGATTGTCTTTGGAAAATTATGGTGATGCTTGTCTGTCCAACCAAATTCATAGCAATGGTGAGGCAGTTCCACGATGGTGCATGCTTGCACGGGTCCAAAATGATGATCCATTCCCTGTGACAAATGCAGTCAAGCAAGGATGTGTACTAGCCCCAACACTGTTCAGCAAAATGTTCTCTGCCATATTCTTAGATGCTTTCCAGGCTGGTAACAATGGTATACCTTTTAGGAATCGCTTTGATGGGATGCTTTTCAACCTTAGAAGATTACAAGCCAATTCCAAGGTGCAGGCAGAGTTACAGAGTTACTGTATGATTTCATCTTTTCTGACGACATGGCGATGGTGCTACAACAGAAGAAAAAATGCAAAGAGTGGCAGATCAAGTATCTGACCCCTGTGATAGTTATGACATCACAATCAGCATCAAAAAGACTGAGGTAGTCTCTCAACGAGCACCTGGCAAACCTTACATTGCGCCCACCATCATAGTGCAAGGACAAAGACTGCAAGAGGTAGATAAGTTCACCTACCTTGGGGTCACACTGTCAAAAGCTGTACATATTGCTTACGAAGTCAATGCCAGAATTGCCAAAGCCAGAGTAGCATTTGGCCAACTTCGTGCTAGTGTCTGGGACCGAAGTGGAATACGGCTTGACACAAAACTAAAAGTCTAGAGAGCTGTGGTGCTGCCAACACTATTATATGTACGTGAAGCCTGATCAGTTTACCAACGGTAAACCAAAAGACTGAACCACTTCCATACAAGCTGTCTTAGTAAACTCTAAAAAATGAAGTGTCAGGACAATATTCCAAACGCAGAAGTCCTGAAAAGGGCAGGGAAGCAGAGTGTTGATACCCTTCTGAAACTAGCACAGTTAAGATGGACAGGCCATATTACCAGGATGGCTGGGAAACGGTTACAAAGAAAATCCGGTGTGGAGAATTAGAAACAGGCAAATGCTCGAATGGTGGTTAGAAGAAGCATAACACCGCCAAAGCTTCACTTAGGACTACAATATACCAACAGAGTCATAGGAACAAATTTTACAGGACAAAGCAAAATAGAAGTGAAGGCAATGATCAGGAATCGATACAATCAACCCACGGCTCCCATCAGAGACACCAAAGGGAAAGAAACACAAACATGAAACAACCGACCCTTATGGAAACATCAATAGTGGAATCCAAAAGGACAATTACTTTCCCACAAAATGGCCAATTGGCTATCCCCCAAAAATATAATATAAGCGATACAAACCATAACACAAATAAACCGTGACAGAAGGGGGGGGGGGGGGGGGGGAAGGGAGTAAATCGATTGTACGTGGTCACAATCCTCGCCCTTACTTCCGTCGCGATTTAGACAACTAATTTGTTCAGTCCGCATGAAGGCCTCCTAACTCATCAGTGCAACATCCCCGTGAACAGAAAAAATCAAACAACCACAGAGACGAAACAACGATGGGCCCGATCAGAGATAGAGCATCAGGCACCAACCAGCATTACATAGAACATAGAATTAGATTCTCTCTAATTCTTAGTAAGCCTTTGTGCTGGAACCGTCATAGAATCTGAGGCCTGATCCACCGGCGTGCAATTAAAGAGGGAAGCAAAAGTTGTCAACCGTGGTTGGGTTACATGTTACTACCATGCATGCAGTCTGTCGTATAACATTTATTTTAGGAAGTGTCTGCTGACAGCCGGCTGGCACCAGACTTTTAGGTCTAGTGACAGCCGGCTGTCACCAGACCTAAAAGTCTGCTGACAGCCAGCTATAATATTTACTCAATAATCAGCATATTCTTTTTAACTAATAAACTTATCCTGTTTCATGACATACCATACCGCTTACAGAACTTTGTTGAACAGTGAAGGATGCAATAATTTCTAATGGGGACTTGTATTTTTGTTCAAACCTTGTGTAACAATGCTGGTATTATTGCAGCTTAGTTCTAAATCATAAATCATAAGGTTATTTCTAGGCATACCATCAGCAGAACTTACATGTACAAACTTGAGAAGAGTGTGTGGGCACACACTACATCTGGGTTTGAACAGCACTGACAGAACTAGAAATGTGTCAATACATGTATGACACAGATGCCCCCGCCTAGGGGCTCACCTCACCCCGAAAAACTCATGTAACAAGAGCTGTCATCAGACAGCATATCTCACCTGGAATGGTGTCTTTGAGGCTTTTGGCATAGGTGTGTGTGTGTGTGTGTGTGTGTGTGTGTGTGTGTGTGTGTGTGGTGGTCAGATGTATTGCTGATTAAACTTTATAAAAATATGGACCTGCCCCCGACCATCGGGGCTTGGAGAAATAGATTGGGCTGCATGGTGCTTCCACTCAGATCTGAAACTGACCACACATGAGTACTGGTAAACTGCTTCGAAGGACTTAACCTGCCAAGGTAAAGTGGAATGAGTCAGACTGTCCAATGCATATAAGCCTTTTGGTTTCATTGGGCGGCAGGGCTTGAGATGTCATTTCACTGTCAGGTAAAAGTCCCACAAAATTGGAAGCAACGTCTCCAAAATTACCTAAATAAGTGTTGACGGGGTTGTAAAATCTCAATTCAAACAAACAAATTCCAAATATGGACCCAATCCATCAAATGGTTTGGAAAATATGAGTGCTTATAAACTAGATAAAGCGACCATTGGGTCACGTATACCCCCGGCTAGTGCCACCCTTTGATATAACTGTCGCCAACCAGGGTTTAGGGGCGGGGTGTCTCCTGGTGCCGGGGTGTTAATTGTGGGTCCCTGCCTCTTCTTTGCCCCAGGCCTTGTATAAGCACACTCGCTTGGCAAAGTGGGGAATTAAGCTCAAGACGGTAGCATACAAGACCAGGGGTTTCCGAGCCTAAATACCCTGGGTGACATATGATCACACCAGACACAAAGTCTGATGTGATGTAGGTTAGAGTCAACACAACACAGTTCACTTTTCCCAAATTTGTATATTTAAATATTTTTCTATCAAAATTTAGTTAAAAGTTCCAAAACTTACTAAACGCGATTGATGCCGACTTTCCTTTATTTCAATGTCCTATTTTTCACTAGAATGTCCTAAATGTCTTTATTCAATTTACCACAATTTTCCTTAGAATTCACATGAAATGTCAAGTCCTAAACGAGTCCTGAAATGTCAAGTTCCTAACACAATTTGTCACAGTTGTAATGTCGACCAGCATATAATTTTCCCAAAATTTAATGTTCATCAATTCACTTAAATCAAATGTCTTGCAAATTTCCTAAAGTTATCTCCCTTACTTAGCTATTTAATTTTCCTATTTTCCTTATATTGCAAATCACTTCTTACACAAGTCCGTTACTAAGTTTTAACAAAGATTTGTAAGTCTCTACACAGAACTTTGAGTCAAACAGTCTGTGCAGGGTCTACGATGCAAAACCAAGTTAACAGTTCAATTTCGTTCACTATGTATTCTCTGTATTGTATCTGTCTCAGTTTCCCAAACTTGTCTCTTATAACTGCTTGTGTGGGCTTATCAGCCCCATCTCAAATTAGCCAATGAACAGGCTTCTATTATCCAACCAATAGTTTCATATTTTAGAAGTATCAGTTTGACCAATCAAAAGTCAGACCCAAAAGGGGTGTTAAAAGTTTTTTCTGAAGATTATAGACAATTTCACCTGGGAAAACAAAACAATTATTTAAAGAATGCAATTTCCTGTGAACAATAAAAGTTACCTATCTCAGAGTGACAACTGTTTCAATAATTTGATCACTTTTCAATTAAGTTGTCTACCAAGTTCCAGTTTGAAACCCAAAGAGTGACTTGTGTTACCTTAGTTGATTAATCTTATTGTTTTGCTTGATGACCTCCCAGCTCAAGCATTTCAAACTAGCTTTGTTGGCTCATAGGTGCTAAAACACTTCTCAAGCCATGGTGCTTAACTTGTTTGTTTGTCAAAACAATGCCTCTAGACCCATTTTACAAAAAATTAACATTGATGAACAAAAGCCTGGGAAAATATGAAATTTATGAAGTTTAAACTAAAATGAAATTAACTTTTTTTCTGAAATTCTGTTTTTCTCATTCACCCATTCTCTCTTACTATGACCTAAAAAAATAAAACCTTTCTTTCAACTTTCATCCCACATCGAAATCCCAATCACACTTATTTATTCATTAATATTTCTGAAATGTAAATGTCCTAAAATTTTGACTGGTGACATTTTCCCCCACGGTCCATTTAGTTTGTCCCCAAACTAATGTGCATATTACTCTATAACTTTTATATTCTCTTCTTCTTCTCTTCTTCTTTCTTCTTCTTCATTTTTTCTTTTTTTTCATTGTTCACTTTCACATTATTTACAATACCAGATTATTTACAAAACACCTTTTACCATGCAAAATACTATTTACAAGCTCGAGCTTATTGAAAAAAAAAAATAAATGTGTTGTCTGCATCATAGTTCTTTGTTTTTCTTATGATTTCCTTATGATTATAACAGTTCTTAATTGGCACATCACGAAATAGTGTCCCTTTAACATCAATATGAATATTGAATTGTCCAGTGGTCCTCCTAACTGGTCCTTGGTGGTGGACTGTGGGTAGTGGGTAGACACATACATTTGCAGGGCTGAACTGGTCTATGGCTCCACTCCATTGAATCATCAGGTCTGCAACTTGAACAACAAGATTAGTATTATGATCATTTTAACCTGCATTATGTCAAATAATGTTAAGGCAGGGATGACATAATGCGACGTCTCACATTATGCTCTAGCACTATAAACATCTTTACACATTAACATGCCTGTTAATGTATAAAGACAAAATTTTGTGCCTTAACATGATTTGAGACTGAAACTTTGCTGAAAGATGGCAACTGCATTGAAATTTTAATTCTGTATATACTGAGACCTTTAAGTTCTGGAATTTCAGTTTGCGCCATTGTATAACCTTAGTACCTTACTCTTTTTCCAAGTGCTCTGTAATAATCTTCCTTAAGCAAACCTATTAACCGATTCATAGTTCCAGGGGGTATATATTTAAAGGGAGACCACTCTGGTGCCAAATCAAGACTTTCGTATGTGAAAAGAAATTGCCATGCTCCATCTTGGGCTGCTCTTATTTCATGTATATTGCCACACAAAAGGGATTTGAGTGGGTCAAAGGGACGTTGTTGATTTTTCTCTTTAAGACACTGGATCTTATGCTCAATATCGGCTTTTCTACTCATTTCAATCAGGCTACTAATAAAATCTCGTGCATGCATATGAGCCATGTTGACAGGCTGATATTGGGGTTCCTGATTGCCAAATTGTATCATGTAGTATGATCTGCCACTTAGAAGTTTAACCCCGACTAGTTTTCCAGTATTATCTACATTTTGTTCCTGATTTTCTTCTCTTTCATTGCATGCTGATGCAGACGATACACTGTTTACCTTGTTCTCATTGTTTTGCTGTTTCTCAGCATCCTGTGGATTATCATCCAACTTACCATCTTTGTTTTCTGCCTCTTTACCCGAGGGTTCATGCTGACTTTCAGTCTTTTCAAAGAACTTATGTTTACCCTTCAAGGGACGCCTTCTTTTCTTACCAGACATTGTCCTAGAAGCATGGAATTCTCTTATTAGTACTTCGGGAATGGTAGAAGCAAACTCCCAGGTGGATCCTGAACCTGGCTGCTTCCATTTTACCCTGTAGTACAGAGTTCCATTGCTTCGCCTGGAGGAAAGGAGCTTGTCAATATCTTCCACAGGAAATAATTTCCTTCCATTGACTGGCTCCTGTCTTTCCTGACCTTCCATTCTTTCACGTCTCGACACAGACTCATCTGGTTCTTGAGATGTACCAGGAAGAGGTACAGGCTTTCCTGCAGGCTGTGAGTCAGACTGTCTGAGCTCCTTAGGTGTAATTTCAGGCTGAACTGACTGCTTTTCATTCAGTGTTTTCTTACCATGTATTTTCTTACCCTTTGTAGGTTCTGTTGTTTCTGACTTCTCCTGAGTCTGTCTACTATTATTATTTCTAACATTTGACTTCTTCTGAGTCTGACTACCATTTTTCTCAATATCTACATTTGATTGCTGCTTACTTTGTTTATTTGTACTATTCTGCACTGTATTTGACTTATTTTGCACTAACTCTGTCTGTTTCTTTGTAACATTTCTATTTTTCTCTACTGCTTTTGTATTCTGCTGTATTCTATTTGTACTACCTCTAACATCATTTGACTGCCTTTGATTTTGTACAGTATTTCTATATCTGTTTGCCTCTACATGGGCTTGATTTTGCACTAACTGCTCAGTACCTGTATTTCTGTCTACATTACCATTATCATCACCTATTTCATCTGCATCTAACTCATCCTCACTATTTTCAAGACCTGCTGGAGGGTTTGTGGGCCTATCAGTAGGGTCAAAGTATGGCTTGAGCCTTACTGTATTTATCATTGACTTTACCTCCTTGTTTGTTGCACAGTTCCTTATCTTATATGTAAAGTTTGGGCCTGACTGTGTAATGTAGTATGGACCCGTCCATTTTCTATGGAGCTTAGGAGCTTTACCTGGGGCTACCTTAGTGCAATAGAGCCACACACGCTCAGCTGGCTGAAATTTTGGCTCCTGGGACCTTTTATCATACTGATGCCTATATTTTGCTTGGGCTGCCTTAATGTTTTCAGTAGCAATTTTACGGGTCACTTCAAGCTGTTTTAGAATGTTGGCAAGGTGGATCTTATGATCCTGGGCGAGGTTGTCTTTAGGAGGGAGGGCTGTATCGATTGGGACATGCATTTCCCTGCCAAACAGTAGGAAGAAGGGTGACACTTGAGTCGACTGAGTTGAAGGTGTCATCCTGTAAGCCATCATTACGGACGGCAGAATTTCTGGCCAATCATCTTGTTTACCTTTACAATAAAGCCTAAAACCTTGTAATATTACAGAATTTGCTCTTTCGACACAGCTATTCGTTTGAGCGTGATAGGAGGAAGTGTAATGCCTTGTAATTTGAAACAGTTCACATAAAGCTTTTGTTAGATTGGACATAAAAGTTTGGCCCCTATCAGATACCAATGTCCTGGGTGCTCCGTACCGAGTAATTACCTCTTTATACAGAACTGCTGCAACTTCTGTTGCCTCCTGGGTCCTAAGTGGGTGAGCTTCCATCCATTGAGAATAAGAATCTACTACTACAAGTATGTGCTTAAACTTATCTTTGGTTGTGGGTAAGCCACTGAGTATATCTATGTGCCATCTTCCAAATAGGTCGGCCACTGGGAGTGGTTGTAATGGTGGTGGTTTAGCATGCACTGGTCTTTTGACCTGCTGACAAGGCTCACATGACCTGATGTATTGCCGTATTTCATCATACATCTTAGGCCAATAGTATTTGAGTCTTATAGCAGCAAAGGTCCTTTCATGACCCTGGTGCCCGCCACCAGCTAAAGAATCATGGTATGACTTCAGAATGTCATTACGCATGATCTTTGGGATAGCTAGCTGTTTTACAAGCCGTTCCTCTCTTGGAATACCCCGTGTCCTTGGAGTGTAAAAGTGGTATAAAAAACCATCTTCTATTTCAAACTGTGAGGCCTCTGCGACCAAAGTTTTTGCTTTCTTTTCATCATCAGGGACCTCACCTATGGTCTTATACCTATAAATGGCCTTAAAGTCTGGACAATTCTGCTGCAGATGTTGCAGATTGGGAAATTGCTTTTCCCTGTTTGTGCTGTTGTTTTGTGGCTCAGCATTTACATTTTGCACTTTTATATCACTCGAGTCATTTGGATAACAAAATGTCACTGCACAGTCAAAAGCACTTTCATCTGGTTCAGGTGTCTCTGCCCCATCCATGGGAGGATAAGTACGTCTAGAGAGACCATCTGCATTGGAGTTATTTTTCGTTGCTTTGTGAATGATCTTGAAGTTATACCCTTGTAATAAAAGTGACCATCTACCTAGCCTACCTTGACAATCTTTGATCTGCTGTAAGAACTTTACAGAAACATTATCGGTATATACAGTGAATGGCATATTAGCAAGATATGGCCTAAACTGCCTTACAGCCTCTACTAGAGCAAGTCCTTCTTTATCTGTTATATGCCACCTTAATTCTTCATTGCGTAATGCTCTACCTCCATAAGCAATAGGATGTTCCCTGTCATTTGAGTCTAACTGACTTAAAACGTAACCAATAGATTCATCAGAAGCATCTACTGCTAAAATGACTGGCTTATCAAATTGAGCAAAAGCTAGCACTGGAGCAGTTATTAATGCCCTTTTCAAAGTGTCAAAAGCTTCTTGACATTCTTTTGTCCACTGAAATTTTACATCTTTCCTTAACAGTTTATTTAGTGGCAAAGCTATTGTAGCAAATCCCTTAATGTATCTTCTGTAATATTGTGCCATACCGACAAAAGCTCTAACATTTTTGACTGTTTTTGGAACAGGATAAGTTTCTATTGCACTGAACTTTCCAGGGTCTACCTTTATGCCGTCTTTACTTATAATATGGCCTAAATATTTTATTTCTTTTACTGCAAATTTACATTTCCCAGGATGCATTGTTAGATTGGCAGCTCTCAAATTTTGAAAGACTTGGTCCAAATGGTGCAAGTGCTGATCAAAGTTTTTGCTGAAAATCAAAATGTCATCAATATACACTAGAGCAATCTTCCAATTTAGGCCCTTAAGGACCTAAGACATGAGATTTTGAAAGCATGCAGGCCCGTTCATTATTCCAAAACTGAGGCGATTTGGGGTAAATATGCCTTGATGGGTAATGAAGCTTGCCTTCTCTGCGGTTGAGGGGCAGAGTGGCACTTGATTGAACCCAGACCGAAGGTCGCAAACACTAAATATTTCTGCTTGAGCATCTGCCAGGGTGTCAAAAACGTCATTTATATTTGGGATAGGGAATGATATAGGTTCTGTTACCTTATTTAGCTCCCTATAATCAATGGCAAATCTATATTCGCCATTTGGTTTCCTAACAAGCACTACAGGGGAATGCCATGGGCTATCTGATTCTTCAATCAAGCCATTTCTTAGCATTTCATTGGTCAGCCGTTCAGTTTCAGCACGCATTTTCGGGGTTTGCCTATAAGGGGGTTTACTAACGGGACGTGCATTGCCTGTATGAATCACATGACTATGTAAATGTGTTTTTCCTAATTCAGACACGTCCTTTGCAAAAATGTCCCTGTTTCGGCCTAAAAATGCATAAAGTTTTTGTTTTTGTTCACAAGACAAATTAGTATCATCTAAATTTAGGCCTAAACCTTTGGCAATGTTTTGGTAGTGAGTTTCAGATTCATTTTCATCAGTCATATTCAGCACATTTACAGAAGGAAGGTCATGGTCTGTGACCTGTGTAATACTGTGCTCATCAACCAAATGAGATGTAGCAATAACAAAATTTTCTTTCAAAAAGACGGGATAATGCACCCTGTATGCACAAGAATTGCTATCAGCACTAGTTAAACACTTTCCACCCACTAAGCCTGATTGGTTAAGACCACCAGAAGGTTCCAAAAGAACTGCACTATCAATTAAAGTTGAAGAATTTGAAGAAAATGAAATCCTGACTGGCAAAGTGCATTCAGCCTGTGGTTCAACCACAACAGAAGAAACTGTACGCACAAGCCCTACACAAGTTTTCACTTCCTGACCCAAAGAAATATTACAAACAGATGGTTCTTCATTTTTATATGCTCTATTTTCTGAGCTAGAGCTACTTTTGAAACTTACTGTACCTTGTTCAAGGTCAATTTTAGCCTTATGCTGCTTCAAAAAGTCCATACCCAGAATGATGGGCTGGTGCAATTTTTCAAACAAGTGAAATGTATGTTCTAAAACAATCCCATCAAGCCTAAATGGTAAAGTAACCTGGCCTAAAACTCGGTGGACCTCGCCACATACGCCCACAACATGAGCTAATGAGCTCGGTACAATTTCAACATTTTTGAATGAGCGCCTGTAAATATGCTCACTAATACAAGAAATTTGAGTTCCAGTGTCTATCAGTGCTTTGCTCGTTTGCATTCCTATATTAATTTGCACAAAATTTCCCTCTAAAGGAGCTGACAATGCTACACTGCATGTACTTCTGTCAATTCCTACAGAACTTACACTACACGATTTCTTTGAACATCTCCAGTTTAGCTTATTTTTGTATAGAGCCATTTTTTTTATCCTAATTAAGCCTAAAACAAGACAAACAAAGTAATAAAACAACAAGGAAAATACTGACAGTTTTACTTAGCTGTGTCTGTTGCAGCTGTTCTGTTAGCTGGTCATCAGTTGCACTGGCTGGTTAACATCTAAAGATCTAGTTGTTGGCTGGTTGTTGTCTTGAAGCGTTGAGAGGACGTCAGGTCGTCGTACCACTTATATTCTCACACCACACTATCGCCAACCAGGGTTTAGGGGCGGGGTGTCTCCTGGTGCCGGGGTGCTAATTGTGGGTCCCTGCCTCTTCTTTGCCCCAGGCCTTGTATAAGCACACTCGCTTGGCAAAGTGGGGAATTAAGCTCAAGACGGTAGCATACAAGACCAGGGGTTTCCGAGCCTAAATACCCTGGGTGACATATGATCACACCAGACACAAAGTCTGATGTGATGTAGGTTAGAGTCAACACAACACAGTTCACTTTTCCCAAATTTGTATATTTAAATATTTTTCTATCAAAATTTAGTTAAAAGTTCCAAAACTTACTAAACGCGATTGATGCCGACTTTCCTTTATTTCAATGTCCTATTTTTCACTAGAATGTCCTAAATGTCTTTATTCAATTTACCACAATTTTCCTTAGAATTCACATGAAATGTCAAGTCCTAAACGAGTCCTGAAATGTCAAGTTCCTAACACAATTTGTCACAGTTGTAATGTCGACCAGCATATAATTTTCCCAAAATTTAATGTTCATCAATTCACTTAAATCAAATGTCTTGCAAATTTCCTAAAGTTATCTCCCTTACTTAGCTATTTAATTTTCCTATTTTCCTTATATTGCAAATCACTTCTTACACAAGTCCGTTACTAAGTTTTAACAAAGATTTGTAAGTCTCTACACAGAACTTTGAGTCAAACAGTCTGTGCAGGGTCTACGATGCAAAACCAAGTTAACAGTTCAATTTCGTTCACTATGTATTCTCTGTATTGTATCTGTCTCAGTTTCCAAAACTTGTCTCTTATAACTGCTTGTGTGGGCTTATCAGCCCCATCTCAAATTAGCCAATGAACAGGCTTCTATTATCCAACCAATAGTTTCATATTTTAGAAGTATCAGTTTGACCAATCAAAAGTCAGACCCAAAAGGGGTGTTAAAAGTTTTTTCTGAAGATTATAGACAATTTCACCTGGGAAAACAAAACAATTATTTAAAGAATGCAATTTCCTGTGAACAATAAAAGTTACCTATCTCAGAGTGACAACTGTTTCAATAATTTGATCACTTTTCAATTAAGTTGTCTACCAAGATCCAGTTTGAAACCCAAAGAGTGACTTGTGTTACCTTAGTTGATTAATCTTATTGTTTTGCTTGATGACCTCCCAGCTCAAGCATTTCAAACTAGCTTTGTTGGCTCATAGGTGCTAAAACACTTCTCAAGCCATGGTGCTTAACTTGTTTGTTTGTCAAAACAATGCCTCTAGACCCATTTTACAAAAAATTAACATTGATGAACAAAAGCCTGGGAAAATATGAAATTTATGAAGTTTAAACTAAAATGAAATTAACTTTTTTTCTGAAATTCTGTTTTTCTCATTCACCCATTCTCTCTTACTATGACCTAAAAAAATAAAACCTTTCTTTCAACTTTCATCCAACATCGAAATCCCAATCACACTTATTTATTCATTAATATTTCTGAAATGTAAATGTCCTAAAATTTTGACTGGTGACATATCTTTCGAGCTTGTATGTAATATGAATGAAGAAGTCGAGAAGTTATAAGAATCTACAAATGTGCTTGTAAAAGCTAAACTAAACATAAAATTTATAAATGGACCAAGGGAGTGAGGGCATCAAAGTTAACTGAAGATGTGGGGGCATCAATGTTACTGAATCAGCAGGATGAGGTATGCATCAATGAAATCTTTGAACTGGTATGCAACATCGGTGCAAGTATCAATTGAATTTGTCTTAGAATTTAGAACATGCAGGCATCTATAAACTTTGTCATAAAACTTTAACCAAATGTAAACTTTCTAAGTCTGTGACCTTGAGGTCAAGGTCACCATGGGTGGGGGCAAGGGACATACATGTACATCACAAAATCTTTGGACTGGTATGCAACATTGCTGCAAGTATCCAATGAGTCTGTCTTAGAGTTTAGAACATATAAGCATCAATAAACTTTGTCATAAAACTTTAACCAAATGTAAAATTTCTAAGTCTGCGACCTTGACCTCGAGGTCACTGTAGGGGTGGGACATGCATCAATGAAATTTTGAGACCAGTGTGTAACTTCAATGTAACTATCAACTAAATCTAACAAAGGGTTTAGAACTAAGAAGATAAATCTCTTAGAAACTTTGTCGCAAAACTTTAACTAAGTGCCCCCACCCATCATGGCCTGAAGAAATAGATTGGGCTGCACAATGCTTCCGCACAGAGCTGAAACCGACCAAACTTGAATACCTTAAACAGCTTAGGTCTAAGTCTGCCCAAGAAAAGTGATGCGAATCAGACCACTTCTTAAATCCTAACGGTTTCTATGGGTGGTAGGGCTTGAGATGTCATTTCATCTCAGTGTCGGGTAAAAGTCCCACAAAATCGGAAGCAATGTCTCCAAAATGACCTTAATAGTGTTGATGGGGATGTAAAACCCCAACTCAAACAAAACAAAAACTTTAACAAAAATGTTACCAGACGGACATACAGACTGACACATGTACGGACGAACAGATGAATGGACAAATGGCAGGCTAAAACTATATACTCCTACTTTAAATAAAATCCCAGAACCAACTGGCTTGAATATAATGTCAGTGTAGGTAGAATGTCAGTGTAGGTAGAGTTGGATAAAAGTCACACAAAATTGGAAGCAACGTCTCCAAAATGACCTTTGCAGTGCTGACGGGGACGTTAAACCTCAAATCAAACAAAGTGTACATCTTGTAGGTAGAATTAATGCTTTGTTATGTTGTCATGATAAACTATAGCAAGTATGACCAGAATTACGTCCCCCAACAAATAGACTTCATGGCCTAGTGGGTAAAAGCACAGACTGTTAATCATTAGGAGGTTCTGCAAGGGGCGGTCATGTGGTTTTAATCCGGGAACTCGGTTTTTGCCCACCTCTGATTAACAACCAGCTTGAAATAAGTGAAAATCTTGAAAGGGCCATAAAACCAAAACAAAAACAAGAGGTCCATAGGCCACTTTGCTCACAAGATCTCAGGTGGGCACTGTCCACTGGCAGCAATATATTTTAACGTACGATTTTAATATACCGATTATAAAGTCTCCCAAACGTAAGGAAGGTGAATTTGGTGTGATTTTCGTTTTTCGTTTTTCGATATTCATTTTCAGGTGAAGTTGGTTTGATTTTCGTTTTTCGTTTTTCGATATTCATTTTCAGGTGAAGTTGGTTTGATTTTCGTTTTTCATTTTTCGATATTCATTTTCAGGTGAAGTTAGTTTGATTTTCGTTTTTCGTTTTTCGATATTCATTTGCAGGGGAATTTGTTTTGATTTTCGTTTTTCGTTTTTCGATATTCGAATTGAGGCCGAATATCGTATTTTGACATTCAAAATCCTAGTTTGACATTCGATTTGGCGAAGAAAATCGTATTTTGACATTCAAAATCCTATTTTGACATTCGATTTGGCTAAGAAAATCGTATTTTGACATTCAAAATCCTAGTTTGAAACTCGATTTGGCGCTGAATATCGTATTTTGACATTCAAAATCCTAGTTTGACATTCGATTTGGCGAAGAAAATCGTATTTTGACATTCAAAATCCTAGTTTGACATTCGATTTGGCGAAGAAAATCGTAGTTTGACATTCAAAATCCTAGTTTGACATTCGATTTGGCGAAGAAAATCGTATTTTGACATTCAAAATCCTAGTTTGACATTCGATTTGGCGCTGAATATCGTATTTTGACATTCAAAATCCTAGTTTGACATTCGATTTGGCGAAGAAAATCGTATTTTGACATTCAAAATCCTAGTTTGACATTCGATTTGGCGAAGAAAATCGTAGTTTGACATTCAAAATCCTAGTTTGACATTCGATTTGGCGAAGAAAATCGTAGTTTGACATTCAAAATCCTAGTTTGACATTCGATTTGGCGCTGAATATCGTAGTTTGACATTCAAAATCCTAGTTTGACATTCGATTTGGCGAAGAAAATCGTATTTTGACATTCAAAATCCTAGTTTGACGTTCGATTTGGCGAAGAAAATCGTAGTTTGACATTGAAAATCCTAGTTTGACATTCGATTTGGCGAAGAAAATCGTAGTTTGACATTCAAAATCCTAGTTTGACATTCGATTTGGCGAAGAAAATCGTATTTTGACATTCAAAATCCTAGTTTGACATTCGATTTGGCGAAGAAAATCGTATTTTGACATTCAAAATCCTAGTTTGACATTCGATTTGGCGAAGAAAATCGTATTTTGACATTCAAAATCCTAGTTTGACATTCGATTTGGCGAAGAAAATCGTAGTTTGACATTCAAAATCCTAGTTTGACATTCGATTTGGCGAAGAAAATCGTAGTTTGACATTCAAAATCCTAGTTTGACATTCGATTTGGCGAAGAAAATCGTAGTTTGACATTCAAAATCCTAGTTTGACATTCGATTTGGCGAAGAAAATCGTAGTTTGACATTCAAAATCCTAGTTTGACATTCGATTTGGCGAAGAAAATCGTAGTTTGACATTCAAAATCCTAGTTTGACATTCGATTTGGCGAAGAAAATCGTAGTTTGACATTCAAAATCCTAGTTTGACATTCGATTTGGCGAAGACAAATCGTAGTTTGACATTCAAAATCCTAGTTTGACATTCGATTTGGCGAAGAAAATCGTAGTTTGACATTCAAAATCCTAGTTTGACATTCGATTTGGCGCCGAATATCGTATTTTGACATTCAAAATCCTAGTTTGACATTCGATTTGGCGAAGAAAATCGTATTTTGACATTCACAATCCTAGTTTGACATTCGATTTGGCGAAGAAAATCGTAGTTTGACATTCAAAATCCTAGTTTGACATTCGATTTGGCGAAGAAAATCGTAGTTTGACATTCAAAATCCTAGTTTGACATTCGATTTGGCGAAGAAAATCGTAGTTTGACATTCAAAATCCTAGTATGACATTCGATTTGGCGAAGAAAATCGTAGTTTGACATTCAAAATCCTAGTTTGACATTCGATTTGGCGCTGAATATCGTAGTTTGACATTCAAAATCCTAGTTTGACATTCGATTTGGCGAAGAAAATCGTATTTTGACATTCAAAATCCTAGTTTGACATTCGATTTGGCGAAGAAAATCGTAGTTTGACATTCAAAATCCTAGTTTGACATTCGATTTGGCGAAGAAAATCGTAGTTTGACATTCAAAATCCTAGTTTGACATTCGATTTGGCGAAGAAAATCGTAGTTTGACATTCAAAATCCTAGTTTGACATTCGATTTGGCGAAGAAAATCGTAGTTTGACATTCAAAATCCTAGTTTGACATTCGATTTGGCGAAGAAAATCGTAGTTTGACATTCAAAATCCTAGTTTGACATTCGATTTGGCGAAGAAAATCGTAGTTTGACATTCAAAATCCTAGTTTGACATTCGATTTGGCGAAGAAAATCGTAGTTTGACATTCAAAATCCTAGTTTGACATTCGATTTGGCGAAGAAAATCGTAGTTTGACATTCAAAATCCTAGTTTGACATTCGATTTGGCGAAGAAAATCGTAGTTTGACATTCAAAATCCTAGTTTGACATTCGATTTGGCGAAGAAAATCGTAGTTTGACATTCAAAATCCTAGTTTGACATTCGATTTGGCGAAGAAAATCGTAGTTTGACATTCAAAATCCTAGTTTGACATTCGATTTGGCGAAGAAAATCGTAGTTTGACATTCAAAATCCTAGTATGACATTCGATTTGGCGAAGAAAATCGTTGTTTGACATTCAAAATCCTAGTTTGACATTCGATTTGGCGAAGAAAATCGTAGTTTGACATTCAAAATCCTAGTTTGACATTCGATTTGGCGAAGAAAATCGTAGTTTGACATTCAAAATCCTAGTTTGACATTCGATTTGGCGAAGAAAATCGTAGTTTGACATTCAAAATCCTAGTTTGACATTCGATTTGGCGAAGAAAATCGTAGTTTGACATTCAAAATCCTAGTTTGACATTCGATTTGGCGAAGAAAATCGTAGTTTGACATTCAAAATCCTAGTTTGACATTCGATTTGGCGAAGAAAATCGTAGTTTGACATTCAAAATCCTAGTTTGACATTCGATTTGGCGAAGAAAATCGTAGTTTGACATTCAAAATCCTAGTTTGACATTCGATTTGGCGAAGAAAATCGTAGTTTGACATTCAAAATCCTAGTTTGACATTCGATTTGGCGAAGAAAATCGTAGTTTGACATTCAAAATCCTAGTTTGACATTCGATTTGGCGAAGACAAATCGTAGTTTGACATTCAAAATCCTAGTTTGACATTCGATTTGGCGAAGAAAATCGTAGTTTGACATTCAAAATCCTAGTTTGACATTCGATTTGGCGCCGAATATCGTATTTTGACATTCAAAATCCTAGTTTGACATTCGATTTGGCGAAGAAAATCGTATTTTGACATTCAAAATCCTAGTTTGACATTCGATTTGGCGAAGAAAATCGTAGTTTGACATTCAAAATCCTAGTTTGACATTCGATTTGGCGAAGAAAATCGTAGTTTGACATTCAAAATCCTAGTATGACATTCGATTTGGCGAAGAAAATCGTAGTTTGACATTCAAAATCCTAGTTTGACATTCGATTTGGCGCTGAATATCGTAGTTTGACATTCAAAATCCTAGTTTGACATTCGATTTGGCGAAGAAAATCGTATTTTGACATTCAAAATCCTAGTTTGACATTCGATTTGGCGAAGAAAATCGTAGTTTGACATTCAAAATCCTAGTTTGACATTCGATTTGGCGAAGAAAATCGTAGTTTGACATTCAAAATCCTAGTTTGACATTCGATTTGGCGAAGAAAATCGTAGTTTGACATTCAAAATCCTAGTTTGACATTCGATTTGGCGAAGAAAATCGTAGTTTGACATTCAAAATCCTAGTTTGACATTCGATTTGGCGAAGAAAATCGTAGTTTGACATTCAAAATCCTAGTTTGACATTCGATTTGGCGAAGAAAATCGTAGTTTGACATTCAAAATCCTAGTTTGACATTCGATTTGGCGAAGAAAATCGTAGTTTGACATTCAAAATCCTAGTTTGACATTCGATTTGGCGAAGAAAATCGTAGTTTGACATTCAAAATCCTAGTTTGACATTCGATTTGGCGAAGAAAATCGTAGTTTGACATTCAAAATCCTAGTTTGACATTCGATTTGGCGAAGAAAATCGTAGTTTGACATTCAAAATCCTAGTTTGACATTCGATTTGGCGAAGAAAATCGTAGTTTGACATTCAAAATCCTAGTATGACATTCGATTTGGCGAAGAAAATCGTTGTTTGACATTCAAAATCCTAGTTTGACATTCGATTTGGCGAAGAAAATCGAAGTTTGACATTCAAAATCCTAGTTTGACATTCGATTTGGCGAAGAAAATCGTAGTTTGACATTCAAAATCCTAGTTTGACATTCGATTTGGCGAAGAAAATCGTAGTTTGACATTCAAAATCCTAGTTTGACATTCGATTTGGCGAAGAAAATCGTAGTTTGACATTCAAAATCCTAGTTTGACATTCGATTTGGCGAAGAAAATCGTAGTTTGACATTCAAAATCCTAGTTTGACATTCGATTTGGCGAAGAAAATCGTAGTTTGACATTCAAAATCCTAGTTTGACATTCGATTTGGCGAAGAAAATCGTAGTTTGACATTCAAAATCCTAGTTTGACATTCGATTTGGCGAAGAAAATCGTAGTTTGACATTCAAAATCCTAGTTTGACATTCGATTTGGCGAAGAAAATCGTAGTTTGACATTCAAAATCCTAGTTTGACATTCGATTTGGCGAAGAAAATCGTAGTTTGATATTCAAAATCCGAGTTTGACATTCGATTTGGCGAAGAAAATCGTAGTTTGACATTCAAAATCCTAGTTTGACATTCAAAATCCTAGTTTGACATTCGATTTGGCGAAGGAAATCGTAGTTTGACATTCAAAATCCTAGTTTGACATTCGATTTGGCGCTGAATATCGTATTTTGACATTCAAAATCCTAGTTTGACATTCGATTTGGCGAAGAAAATCGTATTTTGACATTCAAAATCCTAGTTTGACATTCGATTTGGCGAAGAAAATCGTCTTTTGACATTCAAAATCCTAGTTTGACATTCGATTTGGCGAAGAAAATCGTCTTTTGACATTCAAAATCCTAGTTTGACATTCGATTTGGCGAAGAAAATCGTAGTTTGACATTCAAAATCCTAGTTTGACATTCGATTTGGCGAAGAAAATCGTATTTTGACATTCAAAATCCTAGTTTGACATTCGATTTGGCGCTGAATATCGTATTTTGACATTCAAAATCCTAGTTTGACATTCGATTTGGCGAAGAAAATCGTATTTTGACATTCAAAATCCTAGTTTTACATTCGATTTGGCGAAGAAAATCGTAGTTTGACATTCAAAATCCTAGTTTGACATTCGATTTGGCGAAGAAAATCGTAGTTTGACATTCAAAATCCTAGTTTGACATTCGATTTGGCGCTGAATATCGTAGTTTGACATTCAAAATCCTAGTTTGACATTCGATTTGGCGAAGAAAATCGTAGTTTGACATTCAAAATCCTAGTTTGACATTCGATTTGGCGAAGAAAATCGTAGTTTGACATTCAAAATCCTAGTTTGACATTCGATTTGGCGCTGAATATCGTAGTTTGACATTCAAAATCCTAGTTTGACATTCGATTTGGCGAAGAAAATCGTATTTTGACATTCAAAATCCTAGTTTGACATTCGATTTGGCGAAGAAAATCGTATTTTGACATTCAAAATCCTAGTTTGACATTCGATTTGGCGAAGAAAATCGTATTTTTGACATTCAAAATCCTAGTTTGACATTCGATTTGGCGAAGAAAATCGTAGTTTGACATTCAAAATCCTAGTTTGACATTCGATTTGGCGAAGAAAATCGTAGTTTGACATTCAAAATCCTAGTTTGACATTCGATTGGCGAAGAAAATCGTATTTTGACATTCAAAATCCTAGTTTGACATTCGATTTGGCGAAGAAAATCGTATTTTGACATTCAAAATCCTAGTTTGACATTCGATTTGGCGAAGAAAATCGTATTTTGACATTCAAAATCCTAGTTTGACATTCGAATTGGGTCCGAATATCGTATTTTGAAATTCAAAATCCTATTCTAACATTCTATTTGGCTGTACTGGGCCCCTTTGAGCGTGACCTTGATCCCCAAGGTCAAAGGTCAAAAAGTAGGACATGGGCATATCTTCTAAACCGTTGGGAGTTACACTTCTGAAACTTGGTCATTGGATGGTCCTTGGAATTTAGAGTGTACTGGGCCCCTTTGAGCGTGACCTTGATCCTCAAGGTCAAAGGTCAAAAAGTAGTACATGGTCATATCTTCTAAACCGTTGGAATAACACTTCTGAAACTTGGTCATTGGATGGTCCTTGGAATGTAGAATGTACTGGGCCCCTTTGAGTGCATGCTTGGCACCAAGGTCAAAGGTCAAAAAGTAGGACATGGTCATATCTTCTAAACCGTTAGCGTTACACTTTTGAAATTTGGTCATTGGATAGTCCTTGAAATGTAGGGTGTACTGGGCCCCTTTGAGTATGACTTTGACCCCCAAGGTCAAAGGTCAACAACTAGGACATGTTGATATATTCTAAACCGTTGGAGTTACACTCCTGAAACTTGGTCATTAGATGGTCCTTAGAATGTCGAGTGTACTGGGCCCTTTTGAGTGTGACTTTGATCTCCAAAGTCACGGGTCAAAAAGGAGGACATGGTCATATCTTCTTAACCGGTGGAGTTACACTTCTGAAACTTGGCCATTGGATTGTCATTGGAATGTATGGTGTACTGGGCCCCTTTAAGTGTGACCTTGTCCCCCAAGGTCAAAGGTCAAAAAGCTGGCCATGGTCAGATCTTCTAAACCTTTGGAGTTACAATTCTGAAACTTGGTCATTGGATGGTCTTTGGAATTCGGAGTGTAGTATCCAAATTATGATTTGACCCCCTAGGGTTATGTAGAACCGATCGTCCGCTTCAGAAGGGCGAAAATTGTGTTTTGTATTTAACAGAGAGAGAGAGAGAGAGAGAGAGAGTGAGAGAGAGAGAGAGAGAGAGAGAGAGAGAGAGAGAGAGTTCAACAAGTATAGTAACGTAACAACACAAAGGACACACTCAAATGAGTCGCCCTCGTCCACCGGGGACTGAAGAAATAGATGAGCTACATGATGCTCCCACGCAGAGCTGAATCCGACCGCATACGAATACTGGTAAACCGCTTAGACGATCTAAGCCTGCCCAGGCAAAGCGGTACGGACCATGCTTATAAACATCGGACGACAGGCTTTTAGACGTCATTTTATCTCAATGTCGGGTAAAACTCACACAAAATCGGAAACAACGCCTCCAAAATGACCTATATTAAGTCCCCACCCATCGAGGCTTAAAGAAATATATGGGCTGCACGATGCTTCCACGCAGAGCTGATCGCGACCGAACATTAGTACTGGTAATCTGCTTAGAAGGCCTAAGCCTGCCCAGGAAAACTGCTGCGAGTCGGCCCGACCATGCATATAAACCCTTTTGGTTTTATATGACGGCAGGGATTGAGAAGTCATTTCATCTCAATTTTGGGTAGAAGTCTCACAAAATGGGAAGCAACGTCTTCAAAATGACCTAAATAGTGTTGACGGGGACGTTAAACCTCAAATCAAACACAATGACCTATACAGTGTTGACGGGGACGTTAAACCTCAAATCAAACAAAACAAAACACTCCAATGCGGTGTCTGATTATGCTCGTTGATTATAGATGATTTTCTAGTGTTCGTTCGAACCAGACTTTTTGTCTGAATCCTTGACCAACGTCTAAGCAACGTCGCATCAACATGAACACGAATACGACGCTGCAAAGAAGATAAAGTTTTAACTTGACAAATTCATATATTTAAGGTCAATGTCAACCAAATCAAATAAAATATTTTAAGTGGCAATGATATATCGAACCAAGTTCGACCAAATTTCATCTAAGGCGGTTCATAAAGTATGTTCTATAAAAGTCTATCCTTTGAAATAAAGGAAGACATCGCAGAACTGAAATTATCATCACGAAAGCACGCCTATATAATTTTGACCCCCTTGAACCACACTTTTATACAGCAAAACTGGGGTATATAGGGTTAAACGCTATTTTTTCTTATTTATGATAAAAAAAACTTAGATTCTGGGTACTCGATAGAACCGCCCCATCGAGTCGGTTTTATCGAGTCCCCGCAATCTAGGTTTCGAGCAGAAATAAGAAAAATATCAGAATTTTCAAAAGAAAAGTTATTTCTTTTGGATTTAAATTTCCAATACATTTAGACAGGGCCTGTTTTCGTAATGGAAGTGTGTATGTTTCCTTGGGCAGACTAGCCATTTAGGCCTCATAAGTGACCCTCCGATATATTAAACATTCAACAGTGGCAACAATGATCCCAAAGGACAAGAAAATATAAATTACGCTATGATGTAGGATAGGGTGACTTTTTTACGTCTGCCTTAACACCAGCTGCAGTGACGTACTATATAAAGATTATCATACGCATTTTTTTCATATTATACCCCATATGAGCTCGAGGGTTGATGTGGGGTATGATATGCAATATGCCTTTTCGCAATACGAAAACACCCCTCTTACCCCCCTTGAACCTTAGGTTTACATAGGTAAAACCATGGGGGTTACAGGAGTATACATTATTTCTTCTTTTCTTATTTCTCCTCTAAATCAGAGATTGTGGGTACTCGATAGAGCACCTCGTCGAGGCGGTTCTATCGAACCCCGCAATCTATGTTTTGAGAAGAAATAAAAAAAAAATATTACGCCGAAAAAAAATGACAACACACATCTTTTATACAGCATCTCATTTAGAGGTTGGCCTGACGTTGCATCGACGTTGCAGTGTGGTTATGTAGGTCGCGATCCAATTTCAACAAAAATACAACGTCTCTACAACGTCGCATTCTGACCTTGAACTGACATCGCAGTTACAACATTGTATCGATGTTGTGTTGTGTTGTGTTGCGACCTAAATACAAACAAATACCAATGTTGATCCGATGTCAGGCGTTTGCTTGGAAAATATCCTAAATCATTAAAATAGTGTTATTTGGCCATTAAATCTAAATTTAAACAAAAATAATTAAATGGAGGCCTCGCTTATGTGGTCCGGCCTCGGTAGCTCAGTAGGGTGCGCGTCTGACTGGCGATGAGGAGGACGTTGGTTCGATTCTAGCCGGGGTCTACAGCATTCTTTCGTGGAAATTGATCATGAAATATTTTATACCGCCATTATCTCCCTTTCGCTGATTCAAGAAGGGCAGTTGTCAATTCTCGTTCTGGCGAAAGAATGTCCTCACGGACTACGCTCCAGGTTAGTTCACTGCAGAGGAGTCAAGATATTCACCAAAGGACTAGTACGGACTCCGTCTCGTTTAAATTCAATGGAAACTTCACCTCAGATGAGGCTTAAGTTGAGTTCAGTGGAAACTTTGCCTCTGGTGAGTTCTCTGGAGACTTCGCCTTAGGCAAGTATCTTATGTGTTCATGTCAAGTGAGTAAGTTCGCTCTATCAAGCAGAGGTGGGGAGGACATAATTTTGGTGCGAATTCCGTTTGCATCGGCGTTGGCGTCAGTGAACCCTGTGTTAACCAATGTGAAGCCTACATGGTGGCATTGCTGTGTTGAAGGATTTCATTTTAAAGGAAAAAGTCCCAAAACTGTCACTTTTGAGTAAAACACACTGTTTTCTCCGTTTCGCTAGATCCGCCTTCTAATATAGATAAATTACAGTTAAAGGCAACGTTGAGAACGTCCTAGCGTTTTTCTCCGTCATCGGCATCGGTATCCGTATTCTGTATTGGTGTAAAATGTCTAAGAAAGAAATGATGGATTTTGATCAAATTTTGCATATGAATTGATATTGACAATGTCTAGCTTGGGATTGTTACACTGCTTTTCGCGTCAATTTTCAACAGAGTTATGGCCTTAGAATGATGCCAGAAAATGATTTCCGCTCAACATATATCTTAAGAAAGAAATGATTGATTTTAATCAGATTTTGCATAAGAATTGATATCGACAACCTCTAGCTTGGGATTGTTACACAGCTTTTAGCGTCAATTTTCAAAGGAGTTACGGCCCTTGAAGGATGCCAGAAAGTTGTTTCCATTTGATATCTTAAGAAGGAAATGATAGATTTTGATAAAATTTTGCATATGAATTGATGCTTGGGATTGTTACACGGCTTTTGCGTTAATTTTCAACAGAGTTATGGCCCTTGAATGATGCCAGAAAATGGTTTCCACTCAATATCATAAGAAAGAAATGATTAATTTTGATCATATTTGGTATATGAATTTATATTAACAAGATCTAACTTGGGATTGTTAAGCGGCATTTTGCATCTATTTTCAGCAGAATTATGGTCCTTGAATGACATCAAATATTTACTTCAGTACAATATTTTGAGAAAGAAATGATGAATTTTGATCGAAATTTGTATGTGAATTTATATTGACAAAATATAGCTTGGGATTGTTACATGGCATTTTGCGTCAATTTTCAGCAGAGTAATGGCCCATGAATTATGTCAGAAATTTGTTTCCGCTCAATATCTTGAAAACACATTAATGGATTTTCATCAATTTTTGCATATGAACTGATATTGACAGCCTCTAGCTTGGGGTTATTACACAGCTCAATTTTGCGTCAATTTTCAACAGCGTTATGGTCCTTGCCCGATGCCAGAAAGTCTAATTAATTTTGATCATATTTATATGTGAATTTATATCAACAAGAGTTAGCTTTGGATTGTCATGCCAAATTTTGTCTCTATTTTTAACAGAGTTATGACCCCTGAATGGCATCAAAAATTCGTTTCTGCTCGATATCTTGAGAAAAGAAATGATGCATTTTGATCTAATTTGGTATGTGAATTGATGTTGACCAAATATAGCTTGGGATTTTTACATGCCATTGTACTATTGCGGGGGGGGGGGGGGGGGGGGGGGTATTTAGTAAGCCCTGCTTACTGACATCTAGTTGGTCCTGAAGCGCTCACCTAACAGCTCAAGATCTGAACGGGTAAGGGACACCCTGGGATCCCAAGATCCATGTCTCTTGGTCATGAATCGCTCACCAGAAGAAGAAGAAGAAGAAAGTAGTAAAACTAGATATTATGCAATTGATGAAATGAGGGAGTGGGGCATGCCCCCGTTGTACACTCTAGGGTCCAAAGATCCATGCCTCTAAATGGCCCTTATCATAATGAACAATAATATATATGGTTTATGGGTGGGTATCTTAACGGTTTCAGAGATATTAAGCATTTTACCATATATGGGCATGGCGGCAATCTTGGTCATGTGACCTGGACCCAAAATGGTCTCCGGATTAAATGTCCCTTATCATAAGGAACAAGAATATATATGGCTTATGGGTGGGGATCTGAACCGTTTCCGAGATATTAAGCATTTTACCATATATGGGCACGGCAGCCATCTCTGTCATGTGACTTGGACCAAAAATGGCCCCCACTAAATGCTCCTTATCATAAGGAGCCAGAAAATATATGGTTTAGGGGTGGTATTCTAAACCGTTTGTAAGATATCATGCATTTTCACTTTTTCCCATATAAATGCCTATGTGACCAAATTTGGCGTTGGCAAAAATAGGTCAAGGTCATCCCAGGGTCACCATTTATGCAATTTATAATGGGCCAATGTCCCACATGCTACATACCAAGTCTAATGCAAATCGGCCCAGTGGTTCCGGAGAAGAAGATTTTAGAAGGTATTTTTTTACCATATATGGGCATGGCGGTCATCTTGGTCGTGTGACCTGGACCAAAAATGCAAACTTTCATTCCCCCACCCAATGGAGGCTCCACATGTTCCAGAGGAGAAGACGCTTGAAAATGTGAACACACATACACACACGACACAAGACAGACAGACAAACTCTGGCCACCCTGTAAGCTTACCATTGAGCCTTCGGCTCAGGTGAGCTAATAAATGGTTCATATGTGGGGATCTGAACGGTTTCTGAGATATTAAGCATTTTACCATATATGGTCACGGCGGCCATCTTGGTCATGTGACCTGGACCAAAAATGGTCCCCCCACTAAATGCCCCTTTTCACAAGGAACAAGTATATATATGGTTGGTTGGTGGGGATCTGAAAGTTTTCCAAGATATTAAGCATTTTACCTTATATGGAAATGGCGACCACCTTGGTCATGTGACCTGGGACAAAAATGGTCCCCGGACTAAATGCCCGTTATCGTAAGGAGCAAGAACATGTATGGTTTGGGAGTGGTATTCTGAACCGTTTGTAAGATATAATGCATTTTCACTTTTTCCTATACAAATGCCTATGTGACTAAACTTGACCTTAGCATAAAATAGGTCAAGGTCGACCCAGGTCAACATTTTAACAATTTATGATGGGCCTACGTCTTAGATAATACTTACCAAGTTTCATGAAAATCGGCATAGCGGTTATGGAGATTTTAAGGGTGTTTTACCATATATGATTATGGCGGCTATCTTGGTCATGTGACCTGGAACCCATTAGCAAACTTTCGTTCCCCCATCCCATGGAGGCTCCACATGGAATTTGACTTCAGTTGGCCCAGCGGTTTCTGAGGAGTAAAAGTTTAAACATTTTACCATATATGGACATGGCGGCCAGCTTGGGCATGTGACCTGGGCCAAAATGCCCCCCCCCCCCCCACACTAAATGCGCCTTGTCACAAGGAGCAAGAATATATTTGGTTTAGGGGTGGTATTCTAAACCATTTGTATGATATAATGCATTTTCGATTTTTTCCATACAAATGCCTATGTGGCCCTCGTCCCAGATGCTACATGTCAAGTTTCGTGGAAATCGGCCCTGTGGTTCCGGAGAAGAAGATTTTTGAAGGGTTTTACCATGTATGGGCCTGTCAGCCATCTTGGTCATGTGACCTGGACTGAATGTCAAAATACGATTTTCTTCGCCAAATCGAATGTCAAACTAGGATTTTGAATGTCAAAATACGATTTTCAGCGCCAAATCGAATGTCAAACTAGGATTTTGAATGTCAAAATACGATATTCAGCGCCAAATCGAATGTCAAACTAGAATGTTGAATGTCAAAATACGATATTCAGCGCCAAATCGAATGTCAAACTAGGATTTTGAATGTCAAACTACGATTTTCTTCGCCAAATCGAATGTCAAACTAGGATTTTGAATGTCAAACTACGATTTTCTTCGCCAAATCGAATGTCAAACTAGGATTTTGAATGTCAAACTACGATTTTCTTCGCCAAATCGAATGTCAAACTAGGATTTTGAATGTCAAACTACGATTTTCTTCGCCAAATCGAATGTCAAACTAAGATTTTGAATGTCAAACTACGATTTTCTTCGCCAAACCGAATGTCAAACTAGGATTTTGAATGTCAAACTACGATTTTCTTCGCCAAATCGAATGTCAAACTAGGATTTTGAATGTCAAACTACGATTTTCTTCGCCAAATCGAATGTCAAACTAGGATTTTGAATGTCAAACTACGATTTTCTTCGCCAAATCGAATGTCAAACTAGGATTTTGAATGTCAAAATACGATATTCAGCGCCAAATCGAATGTCAAACTAGAATTTTGAATGTCAAAATACGATATTCAGCGCCAAATCGAATGTCAAACTAGGATTTTGAATGTCAAACTACGATTTTCTTCGCCAAATCGAATGTCAAACTAGGATTTTGAATGTCAAACTACGATTTTCTTCGCCAAATCGAATGTCAAACTAGGATTTTGAATGTCAAAATACGATTTTCTTCGCCAAATCGAATGTCAAACTAGGATTTTGAATGTCAAACTACGATTTTCTTCGCCAAATCGAATGTCAAACTAGGATTTTGAATGTCAAAATACGATTTTCTTCGCCAAATCGAATGTCAAACTAGGATTTTGAATGTCAAACTACGATTTTCTTCGCCAAATCGAATGTCAAACTAGGATTTTGAATGTCAAACTACGATTTTCTTCGCCAAATCGAATGTCAAACTAGGATTTTGAATGTCAAACTACGATTTTCTTCGCCAAATCGAATGTCAAACTAGGATTTTGAATGTCAAACTACGATTTTCTTCGCCAAATCGAATGTCAAACTAGGATTTTGAATGTCAAAATACGATTTTCTTCGCCAAATCGAATGTCAAACTAGGATTTTGAATGTCAAACTACGATTTTCTTCGCCAAATCGAATGTCAAACTAGGATTTTGAATGTCAAACTACGATTTTCTTCGCCAAATCGAATGTCAAACTAGGATTTTGAATGTCAAACTACGATTTTCTTCGCCAAATCGAATGTCAAACTAGGATTTTGAATGTCAAACTACGATTTTCTTCGCCAAATCGAATGTCAAACTAGGATTTTGAATGTCAAACTACGATTTTCTTCGCCAAATCGAATGTCAAACTAGGATTTTGAATGTCAAAATACGATATTCAGCGCCAAATCGAATGTCAAACTAGGATTTTGAATGTCAAACTACGATTTTCTTCGCCAAATCGAATGTCAAACTAGGATTTTGAATGTCAAACTACGATTTTCTTCGCCAAATCGAATGTCAAACTAGGATTTTGAATGTCAAACTACGATTTTCTTCGCCAAATCAAATGTCAAACTAGGATTTTGAATGTCAAACTACGATTTTCTTCGCCAAATCGAATGTCAAACTAGGATTTTGAATGTCAAAATACGATATTCAGCGCCAAATCGAATGTCAAACTAGAATTTTGAATGTCAAAATACGATATTCAGCGCCAAATCGAATGTCAAACTAGGATTTTGAATGTCAAAATACGATTTTCTTCGCCAAATCGAATGTCAAACTAGGATTTTGAATGTCAAACTACGATTTTCTTCGCCAAATCGAATGTCAAACTAGGATTTTGAATGTCAAAATACGATTTTCTTCGCCAAATCGAATGTCAAACTAGGATTTTGAATGTCAAACTACGATTTTCTTCGCCAAATCGAATGTCAAACTAGGATTTTGAATGTCAAACTACGATTTTCTTCGCCAAATCGAATGTCAAACTAGGATTTTGAATGTCAAACTACGATTTTCTTCGCCAAATCGAATGTCAAACTAGGATTTTGAATGTCAAACTACGATTTTCTTCGCCAAATCGAATGTCAAACTAGGATTTTGAATGTCAAAATACGATTTTCTTCGCCAAATCGAATGTCAAACTAGGATTTTGAATGTCAAAATACGATATTCAGCGCTAAATCGAATGTCAAACTAGGATTTTGAATGTCAAACTACGATTTTCTTCGCCAAATCGAATGTCAAACTAGGATTTTGAATGTCAAACTACGATTTTCTTCGCCAAATCGAATGTCAAACTAGGATTTTGAATGTCAAACTACGATTTTCTTCGCCAAATCGAATGTCACACTAGGATTTTGAATGTCAAACTACGATTTTCTTCGCCAAATCGAATGTCAAACTAGGATTTTGAATGTCAAAATACGATTTTCTTCGCCAAATCGAATGTCAAACTAGGATTTTGAATGTCAAAATACGATTTTCTTCGCCAAATCGAATGTCAAACTAGGATTTTGAATGTCAAACTACGATTTTCTTCGCCAAATCGAATGTCAAACTAGGATTTTGAATGTCAAACTACGATTTTCTTCGCCAAATCGAATGTCAAACTAGGATTTTGAATGTCAAACTACGATTTTCTTCGCCAAATCGAATGTCAAACTAGGATTTTGAATGTCAAACTACGATTTTCTTCGCCAAATCGAATGTCAAACTAGGATTTTGAATGTCAAACTACGATTTTCTTCGCCAAATCGAATGTCAAACTAGGATTTTGAATGTCAAACTACGATTTTCTTCGCCAAATCGAATGTCAAACTAGGATTTTGAATGTCAAAATACGATTTTCTTCGCCAAATCGAATGTCAAACTAGGATTTTGAATGTCAAAATACGATTTTCTTCGCCAAATCGAATGTCAAACTAGGATTTTGAATGTCAAAATACGATATTCAGCGCCAAATCGAATGTCAAACTAGGATTTTGAATGTCAAACTACGATTTTCTTCGCCAAATCGAATGTCAAACTAGGATTTTGAATGTCAAACTACGATTTTCTTCGCCAAATCGAATGTCAAACTAGGATTTAGAATGTCAAACTACGATTTTCTTCGCCAAATCGAATGTCAAACTAGGATTTTGAATGTCAAACTACGATTTTCTTCGCCAAATCGAATGTCAAACTAGGATTTTGAATGTCAAACTACGATTTTCTTCGCCAAATCGAATGTCAAACTAGGATTTTGAATGTCAAACTACGATTTTCTTCGCCAAATCGAATGTCAAACTAGGATTTTGAATGTCAAACTACGATTTTCTTCGCCAAATCGAATGTCAAACTAGGATTTTGAATGTCAAAATACGATTTTCTTCGCCAAATCGAATGTCAAACTAGGATTTTGAATGTCAAACTACGATTTTCTTCGCCAAATCGAATGTCAAACTAGGATTTTGAATGTCAAAATACGATTTTCTTCGCCAAATCGAATGTCAAACTAGGATTTTGAATGTCAAAATACGATATTCAGCGCCAAATCGAATGTCAAACTAGGATTTTGAATGTCAAACTACGATTTTCTTCGCCAAATCGAATGTCAAACTAGGATTTTGAATGTCAAACTACGATTTTCTTCGCCAAATCGAATGTCAAACTAGGATTTTGAATGTCAAACTACGATTTTCTTCGCCAAATCGAATGTCAAACTAGGATTTTGAATGTCAAACTACGATTTTCTTCGCCAAATCGAATGTCAAACTAGGATTTTGAATGTCAAAATACGATATTCAGCGCCAAATCGAATGTCAAACTAGAATTTTGAATGTCAAAATACGATATTCAGCGCCAAATCGAATGTCAAACTAGGATTTTGAATGTCAAAATACGATTTTCTTCGCCAAATCGAATGTCAAACTAGGATTTTGAATGTCAAACTACGATTTTCTTCGCCAAATCGAATGTCAAACTAGGATTTTGAATGTCAAAATACGATTTTCTTCGCCAAATCGAATGTCAAACTAGGATTTTGAATGTCAAACTACGATTTTCTTCGCCAAATCGAATGTCAAACTAGGATTTTGAATGTCAAACTACGATTTTCTTCGCCAAATCGAATGTCAAACTAGGATTTTGAATGTCAAACTACGATTTTCTTCGCCAAATCGAATGTCAAACTAGGATTTTGAATGTCAAACTACGATTTTCTTCGCCAAATCGAATGTCAAACTAGGATTTTGAATGTCAAAATACGATTTTCTTCGCCAAATCGAATGTCAAACTAGGATTTTGAATGTCAAAATACGATATTCAGCGCCAAATCGAATGTCAAACTAGGATTTTGAATGTCAAACTACGATTTTCTTCGCCAAATCGAATGTCAAACTAGGATTTTGAATGTCAAACTACGATTTTCTTCGCCAAATCGAATGTCAAACTAGGATTTTGAATGTCAAACTACGATTTTCTTCGCCAAATCGAATGTCACACTAGGATTTTGAATGTCAAACTACGATTTTCTTCGCCAAATCGAATGTCAAACTAGGATTTTGAATGTCAAAATACGATTTTCTTCGCCAAATCGAATGTCAAACTAGGATTTTGAATGTCAAAATACGATTTTCTTCGCCAAATCGAATGTCAAACTAGGATTTTGAATGTCAAACTACGATTTTCTTCGCCAAATCGAATGTCAAACTAGGATTTTGAATGTCAAAATACGATATTCAGCGCCAAATCGAATGTCAAACTAGGATTTTGAATGTCAAACTACGATTTTCTTCGCCAAATCGAATGTCAAACTAGGATTTTGAATGTCAAAATACGATATTCAGCGCCAAATCGAATGTCAAACTAGGATTTTGAATGTCAAAATACGATTTTCTTTGCCAAATCGAATGTCAAACTAGGATTTTGAATGTCAAAATACGATTTTCTTCGCCAAAATCGAATGTCAAACTAGGATTTTGAATGTCAAAATACGATATTCAGCGCCAAATCGAATGTCAAACTAGGATTTTGAATGTCAAACTACGATTTTCTTCGCCAAATCGAATGTCAAACTAGGATTTTGAATGTCAAACTACGATTTTCTTCGCCAAATCGAATGTCAAACTAGGATTTTGAATGTCAAACTACGATTTTCTTCGCCAAATCGAATGTCAAACTAGGATTTTGAATGTCAAACTACGATTTTCTTCGCCAAATCGAATGTCAAACTAGGATTTTGAATGTCAAAATACGCTATTCAGCGCAAAATCGAATGTCAAACTAGGATTTTGAATGTCAAAATACGATTTTCTTCGCCAAATCGAATGTCAAACTAGGATTTTGAATGTCAAAATACGATATTCAGCGCCAAATCGAATGTCAAACTAGGATTTTGAATGTCAAACTACGATTTTCTTCGCCAAATCGAATGTCAAACTAGGATTTTGAATGTCAAACTACGATTTTCTTCGCCAAATCGAATGTCAAACTAGGATTTTGAATGTCAAACTACGATTTTCTTCGCCAAATCGAATGTCAAACTAGGATTTTGAATGTCAAACTACGATTTTCTTCGCCAAATCGAATGTCAAACTAGGATTTTGAATGTCAAACTACGATTTTCTTCGCCAAATCGAATGTCAAACTAGGATTTTGAATGTCAAACTACGATTTTCTTCGCCAAATCGAATGTCAAACTAGGATTTTGAATGTCAAACTACGATTTTCTTCGCCAAATCGAATGTCAAACTAGGATTTTGAATGTCAAACTACGATTTTCTTCGCCAAATCGAATGTCAAACTAGGATTTTGAATGTCAAACTACGATTTTCTTCGCCAAATCGAATGTCAAACTAGGATTTTGAATGTCAAACTACGATTTTCTTCGCCAAATCGAATGTCAAACTAGGATTTTGAATGTCAAACTACGATTTTCTTCGCCAAATCGAATGTCAAACTAGGATTTTGAATGTCAAACTACGATTTTCTTCGCCAAATCGAATGTCAAACTAGGATTTTGAATGTCAAAATGCGATATTCAGCGCCAAATCGAATGTCAAACTAGAATTTTGAATGTCAAAATACGATATTCAGCGCCAAATCGAATGTCAAACTAGGATTTTGAATGTCAAAATACGATTTTCTTCGCCAAATCGAATGTCAAACTAGGATTTTGAATGTCAAACTACGATTTTCTTCGCCAAATCGAATGTCAAACTAGGATTTTGAATGTCAAAATACGATTTTCTTCGCCAAATCGAATGTCAAACTAGGATTTTGAATGTCAAACTACGATTTTCTTCGCCAAATCGAATGTCAAACTAGGATTTTGAATGTCAAACTACGATTTTCTTCGCCAAATCGAATGTCAAACTAGGATTTTGAATGTCAAACTACGATTTTCTTCGCCAAATCGAATGTCAAACTAGGATTTTGAATGTCAAACTACGATTTTCTTCGCCAAATCGAATGTCAAACTAGGATTTTGAATGTCAAAATGCGATATTCAGCGCCAAATCGAATGTCAAACTAGAATTTTGAATGTCAAAATACGATATTCAGCGCCAAATCGAATGTCAAACTAGGATTTTGAATGTCAAACTACGATTTTCTTCGCCAAATCGAATGTCAAACTAGGATTTTGAATGTCAAACTACGATTTTCTTCGCCAAATCGAATGTCAAACTAGGATTTTGAATGTCAAAATACGATTTTCTTCGCCAAATCGAATGTCAAACTAGGATTTTGAATGTCAAAATACGATTTTCTTCGCCAAATCGAATGTCAAACTAGGATTTTGAATGTCAAAATACGATATTCAGCGCCAAATCGAATGTCAAACTAGGATTTTGAATGTCAAACTACGATTTTCTTCGCCAAATCGAATGTCAAACTAGGATTTTGAATGTCAAACTACGATTTTCTTCGCCAAATCGAATGTCAAACTAGGATTTTGAATGTCAAACTACGATTTTCTTCGCCAAATCGAATGTCAAACTAGGATTTTGAATGTCAAACTACGATTTTCTTCGCCAAATCGAATGTCAAACTAGGATTTTGAATGTCAAACTACGATTTTCTTCGCCAAATCGAATGTCAAACTAGGATTTTGAATGTCAAACTACGATTTTCTTCGCCAAATCGAATGTCAAACTAGGATTTTGAATGTCAAACTACGATTTTCTTCGCCAAATCGAATGTCAAACTAGGATTTTGAATGTCAAAATACGATTTTCTTCGCCAAATCGAATGTCAAACTAGGATTTTGAATGTCAAACTACGATTTTCTTCGCCAAATCGAATGTCAAACTAGGATTTTGAATGTCAAAATACGATTTTCTTCGCCAAATCGAATGTCAAACTAGGATTTTGAATGTCAAAATACGATATTCAGCGCCAAATCGAATGTCAAACTAGGATTTTGAATGTCAAACTACGATTTTCTTCGCCAAATCGAATGTCAAACTAGGATTTTGAATGTCAAACTACGATTTTCTTCGCCAAATCGAATGTCAAACTAGGATTTTGAATGTCAAACTACGATTTTCTTCGCCAAATCGAATGTCAAACTAGGATTTTGAATGTCAAACTACGATTTTCTTCGCCAAATCGAATGTCAAACTAGGATTTTGAATGTCAAAATACGATATTCAGCGCCAAATCGAATGTCAAACTAGAATTTTGAATGTCAAAATACGATATTCAGCGCCAAATCGAATGTCAAACTAGGATTTTGAATGTCAAAATACGATTTTCTTCGCCAAATCGAATGTCAAACTAGGATTTTGAATGTCAAACTACGATTTTCTTCGCCAAATCGAATGTCAAACTAGGATTTTGAATGTCGAAATACGATTTTCTTCGCCAAATCGAATGTCAAACTAGGATTTTGAATGTCAAACTACGATTTTCTTCGCCAAATCGAATGTCAAACTAGGATTTTGAATGTCAAACTACGATTTTCTTCGCCAAATCGAATGTCAAACTAGGATTTTGAATGTCAAACTACGATTTTCTTCGCCAAATCGAATGTCAAACTAGGATTTTGAATGTCAAACTACGATTTTCTTCGCCAAATCGAATGTCAAACTAGGATTTTGAATGTCAAAATACGATTTTCTTCGCCAAATCGAATGTCAAACTAGGATTTTGAATGTCAAAATACGATATTCAGCGCCAAATCGAATGTCAAACTAGGATTTTGAATGTCAAACTACGATTTTCTTCGCCAAATCGAATGTCAAACTAGGATTTTGAATGTCAAACTACGATTTTCTTCGCCAAATCGAATGTCAAACTAGGATTTTGAATGTCAAACTACGATTTTCTTCGCCAAATCGAATGTCACACTAGGATTTTGAATGTCAAAATACGATTTTCTTCGCCAAATCGAATGTCAAACTAGGATTTTGAATGTCAAAATACGATTTTCTTCGCCAAATCGAATGTCAAACTAGGATTTTGAATGTCAAAATACGATTTTCTTCGCCAAATCGAATGTCAAACTAGGATTTTGAATGTCAAACTACGATTTTCTTCGCCAAATCGAATGTCAAACTAGGATTTTGAATGTCAAAATACGATATTCAGCGCCAAATCGAATGTCAAACTAGGATTTTGAATGTCAAACTACGATTTTCTTCGCCAAATCGAATGTCAAACTAGGATTTTGAATGTCAAAATACGATATTCAGCGCCAAATCGAATGTCAAACTAGGATTTTGAATGTCAAAATACGATTTTCTTTGCCAAATCGAATGTCAAACTAGGATTTTGAATGTCAAAATACGATTTTCTTCGCCAAAATCGAATGTCAAACTAGGATTTTGAATGTCAAAATACGATATTCAGCGCCAAATCGAATGTCAAACTAGGATTTTGAATGTCAAACTACGATTTTCTTCGCCAAATCGAATGTCAAACTAGGATTTTGAATGTCAAACTACGATTTTCTTCGCCAAATCGAATGTCAAACTAGGATTTTGAATGTCAAACTACGATTTTCTTCGCCAAATCGAATGTCAAACTAGGATTTTGAATGTCAAAATACGATATTCAGCGCAAAATCGAATGTCAAACTAGGATTTTGAATGTCAAAATACGATTTTCTTCGCCAAATCGAATGTCAAACTAGGATTTTGAATGTCAAAATACGATATTCAGCGCCAAATCGAATGTCAAACTAGGATTTTGAATGTCAAACTACGATTTTCTTCGCCAAATCGAATGTCAAACTAGGATTTTGAATGTCAAACTACGATTTTCTTCGCCAAATCGAATGTCAAACTAGGATTTTGAATGTCAAACTACGATTTTCTTCGCCAAATCGAATGTCAAACTAGGATTTTGAATGTCAAACTACGATTTTCTTCGCCAAATCGAATGTCAAACTAGGATTTTGAATGTCAAACTACGATTTTCTTCGCCAAATCGAATGTCAAACTAGGATTTTGAATGTCAAACTACGATTTTCTTCGCCAAATCGAATGTCAAACTAGGATTTTGAATGTCAAACTACGATTTTCTTCGCCAAATCGAATGTCAAACTAGGATTTTGAATGTCAAACTACGATTTTCTTCGCCAAATCGAATGTCAAACTAGGATTTTGAATGTCAAACTACGATTTTCTTCGCCAAATCGAATGTCAAACTAGGATTTTGAATGTCAAACTACGATTTTCTTCGCCAAATCGAATGTCAAACTAGGATTTTGAATGTCAAACTACGATTTTCTTCGCCAAATCGAATGTCAAACTAGGATTTTGAATGTCAAACTACGATTTTCTTCGGCAAATCGAATGTCAAACTAGGATTTTGAATGTCAAACTACGATTTTCTTCGCCAAATCGAATGTCAAACTAGGATTTTGAATGTCAAAATGCGATATTCAGCGCCAAATCGAATGTCAAACTAGAATTTTGAATGTCAAAATACGATATTCAGCGCCAAATCGAATGTCAAACTAGGATTTTGAATGTCAAAATACGATTTTCTTCGCCAAATCGAATGTCAAACTAGGATTTTGAATGTCAAACTACGATTTTCTTCGCCAAATCGAATGTCAAACTAGGATTTTGAATGTCAAAATACGATTTTCTTCGCCAAATCGAATGTCAAACTAGGATTTTGAATGTCAAACTACGATTTTCTTCGCCAAATCGAATGTCAAACTAGGATTTTGAATGTCAAACTACGATTTTCTTCGCCAAATCGAATGTCAAACTAGGATTTTGAATGTCAAACTACGATTTTCTTCGCCAAATCGAATGTCAAACTAGGATTTTGAATGTCAAACTACGATTTTCTTCGCCAAATCGAATGTCAAACTAGGATTTTGAATGTCAAAATGCGATATTCAGCGCCAAATCGAATGTCAAACTAGAATTTTGAATGTCAAAATACGATATTCAGCGCCAAATCGAATGTCAAACTAGGATTTTGAATGTCAAACTACGATTTTCTTCGCCAAATCGAATGTCAAACTAGGATTTTGAATGTCAAACTACGATTTTCTTCGCCAAATCGAATGTCAAACTAGGATTTTGAATGTCAAAATACGATTTTCTTCGCCAAATCGAATGTCAAACTAGGATTTTGAATGTCAAAATACGATTTTCTTCGCCAAATCGAATGTCAAACTAGGATTTTGAATGTCAAAATACGATATTCAGCGCCAAATCGAATGTTCAACTAGGATTTTGAATGTCAAACTACGATTTTCTTCGCCAAATCGAATGTCAAACTATGATTTTGAATGTCAAACTACGATTTTCTTCGCCAAATCGAATGTCAAACTAGGATTTTGAATGTCAAACTACGATTTTCTTCGCCAAATCGAATGTCACACTAGGATTTTGAATGTCAAACTACGATTTTCTTCGCCAAATCGAATGTCAAACTAGGATTTTGAAAGTCAAAATACGATTTTCTTCGCCAAATCGAATGTCAAACTAGGTTTTTGAATGTCAAAATACGATATTCAGCGCCAAATCGAATGTCAAACTAGGATTTTGAATGTCAAACTACGATTTTCTTCGCCAAATCGAATGTCAAACTAGGATTTTGAATGTCAAAATACGATTTTCTTCGCCAAATCGAATGTCAAACTAGGATTTTGAATGTCAAAATACGATTTTCTTCGCCAAATCGAATGTCAAACTAGGATTTTGAATGTCAAAATACGATTTTCTTCGCCAAATCGAATGTCAAACTAGGATTTTGAATGTCAAAATACGATATTCAGCGCCAAATCGAATGTCAAACTAGGATTTTGAATGTCAAAATACGATTTTCTTTGCCAAATCGAATGTCAAAATAGGATTTTGAATGTCAAACTACAATTTTCTTCGCCAAATCGAATGTCAAACTAGGATTTTGAATGTCAAAATACGATATTCGGCCTCAATTCGAATATCGAAAAACGAAAAACGAAAATCAAAACAAATTCCCCTGCAAATGAATATCGAAAAACGAAAAACGAAAATCAAACTAACTTCACCTGAAAATGAATATCGAAAAATGAAAAACGAAAATCAAACCAACTTCACCTGAAAATGAATATCGAAAAACGAAAAACGAAAATCAAACCAACTTCACCTGAAAATGAATATCGAAAAACGAAAAACGAAAATCACACCAAATTCACCTTCCTCCAAACGTACCCCTATACCCTGGAGCACACATGTCAACACTGTATCTGAAATATTTGTTATTTTATGAAGTGGTGGGGATGGGGCATGGACACAGTGAAGACATGGTTGGAATCATTGAATGCGCCATATCAAAAGGAACAAGAATACCGGTATCATATGGATTAAGGGTGGGGATCTGTACGGCTCTTGAGATACAAGGCCTTTTCGGCATTGGAGGGGTTGGGGCATGGCCCCACTGGACACCAGAAAAGCCCTAGATTGTGTTGTCTCTGAATATGTCTTATCATAAGGACCAAGTTAAGGGTGGGGATTTGAACAGTTTTTGAGATATGATGCCCTTTTGTGAAATGAAGGGGAGAGGACCCCACAAGTTGGTGTGACTGAATATGTCTAATTATAAGGAATAAGAATACATACGATTATGGGTCTGAGACCTGAATGGCTTCTATGATATATGGCATTTTATGAAGTGGAGGGGTGGGGCATGCCCCCAGCACATTGCTACAGAACAAAGAGACCCCCAGGTTGGTGTGACTGATTGAGTCTTACCATAAGGAATGAGGAAAATATATGGTTAAGGGTGGGGATCTTAATGGTTTCAGAGATATATGGCCTTTTTATGAAGTGGCGGGGTGGGGCATGACCCAGGACACCCCCTGGGCCCACATGTTGGTATCACTGAATGCATCTTATCATAAGGAACAAGAGGACCAAGCTGGTCCTGTATCGCTCACCTGAGCTAACAGATTCGAAGTTTCAGGAAGTGCCAACCTTTACTGAAGGATTTATGGGCTACATGGTGATAGCAGGGTAAGCATTTTCTGCAAATCAAGTAGAATGTAACTCTATGATAAATAGGCTGACCTCACCATTTTCAAACTCATTCAATTTTTTTTTTCTGACTTGCTAATAAGATTCGATATAAACTGAAGAGGCTATGGTGATGACAAGTTCAAAGATAAGCGATTAACTGCTGCAATCAAAGGGACGTTACTCTGTAATAAATAGGCAAAGCTCATGATTTTTCAAACTCCTCTAAGCTTTTCTGCCTGACTTACTTGTTTGTAAGTTTCATGAAGACCTGATCTAAACTGAAGGGGCAGCAGTGATGACAAGGTCGAAAAAAGGCATTTTCAGCAAGCAAAGGCATGTAACTCTATGATAAATGTGCAGACTTGGCCGGTATTCGAACTCCTCTGAGGTTTTATCCCCAGCAACCTTACATATAAGTTTCAGAAAAATCCGATCAAAACTGAAGGGGCTAAGGTGATGACAAGGTCAAAATTTGGCATTTTCAGCAATCAAAGGGATGTTACCCTATGATAAATGGGCCGACTTGGCCAGTTTTCGAACTCATTTGAGGTTTTATCCCCAGCCACCTTACATATAAGTTTCAGAAAGATCCGATCAAAACTGAAAGGGCTGCAGTGCTGACAAGGTCAAAAATCGACATTTTCAGCAATCAAAGGGACGTATATCTATGATAAATGGACCAACTTGGCCAGTATTCGAACTCATCCGAGGTTTTATCCGCAGCTACCTAACATATAAGTTTCAGAAAAATCCGATCAAAACTGAAGGGGCTACGGTAATGACAAGGTCAAAAATCAACATTTTCAGCCATCAAAGGGACAGAACTCTACGATAAATGGGCTGACTTGGCCTGTTTTTGAACTCATCCAATATTTTATCCCCAGCCACCTTACACATAAGTTTCAGAAGGATCCGATCAAAACTGAAGGGGCTATGGTGATGACAAGGTAAAAAATCAACATTTTCAGCAATCAAAGGGACGTAAATCATTGATAAATGGGCCAACTTGGCCGGTATTCAAACTCATCCTAGGTTTTATCTCCAGTCACCTTACATATAGTTTTCAGAAAGATTCGATCAAAACTGAAGGGGCTACGGTGATCACAAGGTAAAAAATCGACATTTTCAGCTATCAAAGGGACATAACTATATAGTTAATGGGGCAACTTGGCCGGTTTTCGAACTCATCTGAGGTTTTATCCCCAGCCACCTTACATAAAAGTTTCAGAAAGATACGATCAAAACTGAAGGGGCTACAGTGTTGACAAGGTCAAAAATCAACATTTTCAGCAATCAAAGGGACCTAACTCTATGATAAATAGGCCACCTTTGCCGGTATGCGAAATCATCCGAGGCTTGATCCCCAGCCACCTTGCATATAAGTTTCAGAAAGATCCGATCAAAACTCAAAGGGCTACGGTGATGACAAGGTCAAAAATCGGTATTTTCAGCAATCAAAGGGATGTTACTCTGTGATAAATGGAACAACTTGGCTGGTTTTCGAACTCATCCGAGATTTTATCCCCAGCCACTTTACATATAAGTTTCAGAAAGATTCGATCAAAGCTAAAAGGGCTACAGTGATGACAAGGTCAAAAATCAGCATTTTCAGCAATCAAAGGGACGTACTCAACGATAAAAGGGCCGACTTGGTCGGTTTTCGAACTCATCCGAGATTTTATCCACAGCCACCTTACATATAAGTTTCAGAAAGATCCGATCAAAACTGAAGGGGCTACGGTGATGACAAGGTCAAAAATCGGCATTTTCAGCAATCAAAGGGACGTAACTCTATGATAAACCAGCGGACTTGGCCGGTTTTCGAACTCATCCGAGGTTTTATCCCCAGCCACATTACATATAAGTTTCAGAACGATCCGATCAAAACTGAAGGGGCTACGGTGATGACAAGGTCAAAAATCGGCATTTTCAGCAATCAAAGGGACGTAACTCTATGATAAATGGGCCGACTTGGCCGGTTTTCGAACTCATCCGAGTTTTTATCCCCAGTCACCTTACATATAAGTTTCAGAAAGATCCGATCAAAACTGAAGGCGCTACGGTGATGACAAGCATTTTCCCATAGTAAGTCTATGGGACCTTGTGGTTGCTATAGGAACCAAAGTTTTAGAGCGATTTCAAAAAAAAGTTTATCTCATCAATGCCCCACCAGAGGCATGCTACAGGTGAGAAATGATTGAGATCAGCCTGCAGGATACAGAGATATAACTGCTCAAAAGAGTGGACGGACGACGGACGGACGGACGGACGGACGACGGACGACGGAGGACCCACTATACTATAAGCTCCCCTGGAGCCTTCGGCCCAGGTGAGCTAAAAATTGTGGTTTAGGGATGGGGTTCTGAACAGCTTCTCAGATATTTCACCTTTTTTGAAGTGGAGGGTCGGGACATGGCACTCAGGTACATCCCGGGAGACCCCTAGGTTGGTATCAAGAATATATATGGTTTATGGGGTGCCGATCCGAACGGTTTCTTAGATATTGGGCCTTTAACTAAGTGCAGTGTGTTGGGCATGGCCCCAGCACACCCAGGGAATCCCCAGGTTGGTGTCACTGAGTGTGTCTTATCACAAAGAACAAGAATATATATGGTTGGGGGTGGGGATCTGAATGGTTTCCAAGATACATGGCCTTTTATGTAATGGAGGGGATGGGACGTGGTCTCACACACCCTGGGTGACCCAAAGATTGGCATAAAAGTGTATGACTGAAAGAAATTTACTCAAGGAACATTTCTATAAAATTTTTGTCAAAATATCTGCAAAGGCTTGGCAGTAAATGACTTTTTTCTATTTTCCCCATGGAAACTCAAAGTTGCCAAAGCAACCAACCTTTTGAGCCCATTTTCATGAATAACACAAACTTTCAATCCCCTAGCCCAAGGATGGTACAGATTAAGTTTGGGCTGAATCAGCCCAGTGGCTTCAGAGGAGTTGCCATTTAAAAGTGTTGACGTCAGAAGCCTATCCTAAAAGCTCCCCTGGAGCCTTCGGCTCTGGTGAGCTAAAAACAATATCAGAGGGAGAAGGATATGTTGTTTTAGGTACAGATCCTGTTTGCATCAGCGACAGTGGCTCAGCAGATCCTGTTTTAGGCACTATATCTTCTGAACCTATGGATGGATTGCGGATTTGTGACCAATCCTACATGGTTATATCACTAGGAGGGAGAAATCAGTCGTTTTGATGGTCTTTACCTTGTTTTAAAAGGTGCAGGCCCCTAAAAAGTGTCAACTTTGGACAAAAAATGGCTTGTCTGCACCCTATCTTATGAACAAATCAATGGATTTTGGACAAACTTTCTAATATACCACCAACTTAAAATTTAATTAGACTTTTGTGACCTTGTCCTAATTTTTAAGGTCATAGGTTCCAGAAAACTTGATTTTCAGCTAAAAATTGCTTTTCTGCACCCTAGCTCATGCCAAAGTGATGAATTTTGATCTAATTTGGTGTTCTAATTGGATCCAGACATATCATCATATGGTGAAGATAAGAATATGAAAATGTTCTTAGTATTGAAGAAATATTATTGCTGGCTGTCAGCAGACTTTTAGGTCTGGTGACAGCCGGCTGTCACTAGACCTAAAAGTCAGGTGCCAGCCGGCTGTCAGCAGACCTCGCCTTTATTTTATACCCAATCTTTTTATATCGAAGAATGATTTTACGAAATTGGGTGCTGAAGTCATTGCGATTATATATTTTTCTGAATTTTTTAATTGAGGTTTGACGTCCCCGTCAACACTGTATAGGTCATTTTGGAGACGTTGTTTCCATTTTTGTGGGACTTTTACCCGACATTGAGATGAAATGACTTCTCTAGCCCTGCCGCCAAATGAAACCAGTAAGGTTTATAAGCAGGGACCGTCCGACTCCCACCTCTTTGCGTAGTTGGGAAGGCTTAGATCCTCTAAGCGATTTATACCAGTACTCGTGTGCGGGTCGGTTTCAGCTCTACGTGGAAGCATCAGTTTTTTCAAGCTGCAAAGGGCGGGGGTTGTCACCTGTTCTGATTGATTTTTTAAAAAAAAATTGTTTTCTAGAGTAGTTTTAACTCATAGTGCATAATTCTCATATCTCAAAAGTGGTTAAATTTTCTGATAAAAAAATGTGATATTTTTTTCATCATCGCCCTAAACATAGGTCGTGGGTGCTCTTTAGAACCGCAGCATAGAGACGGTTCTAACGGGTGCCCACAACATGCAGTTCTAACGAGAACCCACAGCCTATATCTAGGAGCAGAAATAAGAAAATAATGTATATCCCTGATGCCTCTATCTGCCTTTATCTAAATAAATTGGGGTTTAGAGGGGTGTACCCTGTTCATCACACAAACACGCCAATGCAATTTTGATCCCCTTAACCCAACTTTTATATAGTAAAACTTGGTTTGCAGGGGTATACATTATTTTTCTTATTTATACTCTAACACATAGATTGTGGGTACTCGTTAGAACCGCCTCCGCGAGGCGGTTCTAACGAGTTCCATCAATCTATGTTTTGAGCAGACTAAAGACAAGTATAACAATTTTATATCAGAAAATTTTCATTTTTCGCGGGTAAAAATTAGCAGGGGAAACTTCCCGGAATAAGGCAGTTTCAGGATACAAATGTTCAGAACACAGCATTCTCTAGGATAAACCGAGCTGAACGTTCCAAAATAAGAACTTCGCCAAGAAAAACACGAACCGCGCCACGAATAAAAAGTCATTTGTGTAACAGTGATCAACTGCCTCGAACGTGCCCAACAGCAGTGCGTTGGTTTGGTCTCTCTGATCATTTAGTATGTGTGCACACACAAAAGTTTTTGATAGCACTATGCAATTGCAGGAGCCTGCAAGAACTGTTATTGCTCGCATTACTGATAAGCAATCCATATCCATGATACACCCGGCATGCCACAAACATTGTTGTTTTCTAATTACAAGGTCTACTAGAACAAAAGAGAAACAATGGCTATAGTTTATCAACGACCTTTGAGAGTTCAAAGTTTAAGCGAGACGAGTCGATTCCATTTTTTAGGGGAAGCAGGTTTCGGATACTTTTTTTTCTCGTGATTTTAAAGATATAAATCAATGTTTTGATATTATCTACATAGATGTCATGGCCGAGTGGTTAATGCGATGTACTACTAGTTACGCTAAAAATCTTTTAGACGAGGGTTCGAGTCCCAGTGGCACATTTTTTTATATTTGATTTTTCATTTTTATTTTATCTTCTTTATGTTTAAAGTTATTTTCTTTATTTTTTATATTTACATCATTTATATTTTGTTTCCTTTGTTTTATTTTCAACAATTATATTTTTATGTTGGATGCCGGCCTCGATAGTTCAGTCGGATGCGCGTCTGACCGGTGGTCAATAGGACGCGGGCTCGATACCTGCCGGGGTCAGCATCATTATTTCCCATGGAGATTGATCATGAAATCTTTTCCATGGCCATTCCCTTCTTTCTGTTGATTCAAGAAGGGCGGTTGTTAGTTTCTGGGGAAAGATTGTGCATTGTACTGGTTAACCGCTTACGTATAAGCTTGCCAGGGATATGTGTGGATTAGTAAACTGACCGGCTCAAACATGACCTAATTAGTGTTGCCTGGGCCGTAAAAGCCCAATTTTCAGATTCACTTCAACAGCGCATTTGCCTTCACTGACGGCTATGAATGTACGTTCAATCATAGTAACATTTTTGATAATACTTCTTGAATCCGAGCTGCAACGATTCGCTTGTGCTCTTTCCATCTTTTCAATAAAATGAATATACATCTAATGTGATGGCCCCGCCCATCGGGGCTTGGAGAAATAGATCGAGCTGCACGATGCTTCCAAGCGGATCTGAAACTGTCGACACATGAGCAATGGTAAACCGCTTAGTAAGTCTGTTACGAGATGGAATAGGAAACCTCTCTGGTGCTTATGCACATCTAAATTATTTTAGTAGATATATGGTAGGGCGGTGCGAGTGAAATATTTTAGGTGAAATATGGTACGCAAACTGTGCGGCTCCATGAACAAGTCATGCACATATCATACGATGTATGCATGAGTGGTTTATAGAGAGCTGTTTTTACAATACAGGGGGCCGCTAAAAGGCCGAGTCCTATAGAATTTGCCTAAAAATCGCCAACCGCCAAATTGTGCCATATATGATTTTTATTCCCGTCACGTGTTGTGTGGGTGTTCGTTTTGACAGGAGTCATGTCATTGATTATAGGGTCGTTTCATCAATTTTTCCTATGGGAAATATACTATTTGAACGCAAATCCATTATCTACTCGATTTTTGCTATCTGGCTTTGTTTGTGGCCGATATCTCCACCTCGCCACGAATTGAGCAAGGTAATAAGAGTAGGCATGATTTTCCGGTAGTATTCATAGATATATAAACCCTGAAAAAAACGGACACTTTAGCAGCAGGTCAAGTTGTAAAGAGTAAACACAACATTGTGACGGGGAAATAGAAAGTATATTGAAAGGTATGTTAAATCTATGTTTAGTATTATTTTTGTATGAACATGCTTGTAGGTTTTGGAGGGGTTTACCTCTAGTATATCCCAACTTTCTGAAGCCTATTCTGAATTCACTGTTGTGGCCTGTAGTGATTAGGCTACTAGCTTTGCCAGCTAGACGTCGCAGAATTGATCCCAGGCTTCTCCAGTAGTAGAATGAGTCTTTCTAAGTGAGGTCCTGTCTCATGCTGACCCTAGATGTTGGTGAGACGTAAAGTTGGGACACCCGCTCATTCTGGATTCATTTAGGCATTTAGACCCCTTTTGTAGAATGTAATTAATAAACGCCGGGTCACTTGTTTGATCTATGACTTGTGACTAGCTGTGGTTAGAAAACCGTGGTTCCGTCCCAATATGATATTAGGTGTAGAGGGGACGTAAACTTAAGACGGGTTTAACCACATCTTCATCATCAGGGCAAACTCTTACAAGAGCCTGTTGGGTTATCCGTGATGATGAACCGTAATGAATTTTATTTTACAAGCATGTTCACGTTGATTAGAAATAATTTTGTTCAAGAAGAATTACGAGTTCATTTTGTAATGATGCCGTTTTTGTCTGATAACTCAGTTTGTGCATGTATGTACATATAAAGAACGTGATGATAAGTGGGAGTGTTTGGTCGCCACACGTCATAACGGCCTGAGCGGCGGGGATGACGTCAGCTGCGTCATCGGCGTCGCGAGGACTGTTGTGACGGGGTGCCTACCAAATAGAGAGAATTTACGACAAACAGTGTTGGCCCATATGAGACACTAACAAATGTTGTAGATTATAGATGAAAATATTCTGTTGTAGTTTCTATCTGTTATTAATGTATTGAATTTGTGAATAGCTATATTTGTGAGCCGTGTCGCGGAGAAGGATATGAAATAGAGATTGTTATGTTTCTTGTAATTGGCAGCTGACCAGGTAGCGCAAAGGCGTGGTCTGTTCAATTGCCTCTTACTTGTGATAATGTAGTGAGCACAAATTTGATGAGTATTATGCTCAGTAGTAGTGAGTATTAATTGATTTCTGTAGTGCTCAGTAGGGAAACATGAACTTTGAGTATTATTGTGTCAAGCGCTGGGTGCTGATAATTTGATGCACAGTCAAGTTGAGTTCTGCTGTACGGTTATTTGTCGCATGCACTAATCAGCCTGTATGTCTGGTCGGCGCATGCGCAATAACGGTATATGCATGAACATATTCTTACTTCTCCGGGAGGGGGATCATGATATAGCATGTATGTTTTGTGACTCGTTTTTAGTCCCGTTATCGTAATTTGCAGGCATAACAATGTGTGACCTGCTGCTCCCTGCTTCATAGCAGCAGGTACTGGTACGACGCTAGGCGTTAGGGTCCAGCAAGGGCGGACAGACCGCCGTAATCAGCGCCTACCAGGATAGAAGCAGATTCTTCTAAATCATTGTTCGTTGTAAACAAATGTGATCATGGAAGAGGTCAACTTACCTTATTTGGACGATCACTAAACGTCTGATCAGCAAACGTGATCGCTAATCCTAGGATTATCAACTATGTTGATAGACTAGTTTTACTAGTTCGCGAGAGGAAGTGTCACGCGAGTGGGGGATTCACCCTAAGTTATAAACTGGCCAGTCGCGTCTTGTGTTGATTCTTTTTTTTTTTTTTGTTTTTCTTGTTTTTGTTGTTTGCTTCTGTAGGTATTCACGTCACCCGTTCCGAGCACAGAACAGTGTTTTGCCTTCGGAGCGGACGTCGTGAGTTGGCTACAGAAGCAACAATTTGTGATGTTTTGTGTTAGTAAGTGTTGTATGTAGATACTGTAAATAATTCATGTCATTCATTTAACATCTTTCTTGTGCCTTACCCCACAGCTGCCCGTACACCTGTCAGAGATCACGCTCGGTTGTCTTGTCAGCATGGGGGTTTGCGGGACGCCGTAAACCCACATGTAACATTTGGTGTCAGTGAAGTGAGGATTTGATCTCTGGCTGGTGTTCCCGGCTGTGGAACAGCACATTGATACTCTGAATCATCAACTTTAAAAAAAAAAAAAAAAAAAAATGCATTGACAGCCACATTTAGAAATTAACTTTAATCTTCCTTCCTGCGTTGATGAAGTGCGAAACCCATGTATTCAACTGAATGGATACTGACAAGTCGATAATTTCTGAGCAGGAAGGCAAGGCAAACCCCACTTTTTCTTGGTAACGAAAAATTTAAGTAGACCCCACTTAATTGTGTTACCTGACATTCTACTAAGTTAAACTGGAGTTACTAATTGATCTTACCCACACATGGTTCTGACGTAGTGACGTTAACAATTTACTGACGTTGACATAACGTTAGCGTTAATATTTACGCTGTGGCTTGAGGTTAGGTATGACGTAATAGAAACATTAATGGTGACTTGTTATGATCGGAGTTTTGTAATGTGATGAAACTTCGGATTGTAGCATTTTACTGTAAACGTCGTCAGTTTATGACGTCATATTAGACTACCAGTACGCAACGTCATACTTTGCTGAAAGCATTTGACATTTCAAATCGCGTGTGCTTTAATAACTAACGTTTTAGTTAGATTAACGCGTATAACACATATCTTAACGTTTTAGTTAAGCCCATTCAATCATCACTGATCATAACTGATCAGTTTATAGTGGTTTTGATAGTAACGTGAGATTTACGTTATCAATAATGGAGCGTTTAATGCAAATGGGAAAGGACTTAGGTTATGAGGGGAAGGAGTTACAAGGTTTTGTTAAAGAGCAGCAGGATATTGAGCGGGCAGAAAGGCAAGAGCAAAGGGATTTAGAAAGGTTAAGGTCTGAAGAAAAAGAAAAGGAAAGGGCAGAAAAAGAAAAGGAAAGGGCAGGAAAAGGAAAGGGCACATGAACTAGCTATGTTGAATGTTAATAAGGAACTTGAAATGGCACGCATTAAGACTGAAAGGGAGGCAAAAGAGATTAGTGAGGCCCATTTAGAAAAAATAAAACATGGGTTTGAGCTACAGCACCAAGAATTAAGGAATCAGTTAGAAATGCAGAGAGCGAAGCTCGAGCTAGAATTTGAAAAGCAAAAAGCTGAGAAGGTGGCGCATGCCCGGGATCCTAAGTTACCTTATTTTGAAGAGGGTAAAGATAAAATGGATAGTTATTTATCTAGGTTTGAGAAATATGCTACGGCTAATAAATGGGATAAGAGTGTTTGGGCCGCGTATTTAAGTGCATTGCTCAAAGGGCGCGCACTTGATGTATATGACCGGTTGTCAAATGAGGATGCGGCGGATTATGAAAAGTTAAAGGACGCTTTATTAAAGAATTTTGACATGACAGAGCGCGGATTTAGGAAACAGTTTCGTTATAGTAGGCCCGAGAAATCAGAAACGTTCATACAGTTCAGTAGTAGACTGAGAAGTTATTTAGAAAAATGGCTTAATATGGCAAAGATAGAAAAATCTTTTCCGGCTGTCTGTGATTTCATGGCAAGGGATCAGTTCCTGGAGTCATGTAATAGAGAACTGTATGTACATCTGAAGCCAAAACAGTTTGGTAATTTAGATGAAATGGCTAGGGAGGCAGATTTGTTTGCAGAAGCGCGCGGGGGCGTATATAGTTGCATTAATAAGGGGCAACGCGATAATAGAGGCGCAGCGCAGGGTAAACAGGACAAAGTTGACTCGAACAAACCGAGTGGTAGACCGGATATCAAGTGTAGCATATGCGGTAAGGGGCATTTAACAATTAAATGTTTTAAGAACCCCGACAGGAAACAATTGTATAGCGCAGAGGTAGGAGCAACTGGAGTTGGGGATAGCGGTGTTAAAGAAAATTTTAACACGCGCGTAGAGACTCAAGGTTCTCAGGTTAAGAATGAGAATACGCAGAATGTAGGTCGTGGTTATACACGTGGTCGTGGTAATTTTAGAGGGTCTTTTCGCGGACGCGGTAAAAATAATAGCACACCACGTGGCGCAGCACACCAAGTTAGTTTTTGTCAAACGGAAGTAACTAGGAAAGGTGATGAGATTGGAAGTATTTTTGAAAATAAGGTTGGTGATCCTTTGATTTCGGATAGGGAGGAGTGTAGTAAGGAAACTAGGGAAGGTGTCTGTTACTTCTTAAAGGCAAGGTTACCGACGGCACAAGGATTGGTTAATAATAAAAAGGTGGTTGTATTAAGAGATACTGGGTGTACAGGCTGTGTCGTTCGGAGAAGTTTGGTTTCGGATAGTCAGTTAATAGGGAAGGAATCAAATGTTACGTTGATTGATGAATCCACACAAAGGTATCCTTTAGCAATGATTGACATTGATTGTCCTTTTTTCACTGGGAAAACCGAAGCTTTGTGTATGGATGATACGTTGTACGATTTGGTTATCGGTAACATTGATGGATCAAAACTTCCTGATATGTCTCATTTCTCAGCTGCGGCTGTAACTAGGTCTCAAACTAGGCAGGATGAGAAGCCTTACAGAAAACTTAAGGTTCCCGATCAGATCATTAACGATGACAAGGAGGCTTTCAGGCAAGCTCAGGTTGATGATCCAACTTTGGAAAACATCAGGAAAAGGGTTGTATCTGGGAACAAGACTGTGAGTCGTGGTTTAAACCGAGGTGAAACTAGGTTTATTGAGAGAAAAGGTTTGGCATATAGGGAGTTCACCAAGGGTAACAAAGTCTCTTTCCAACTTGTGGTCCCTCAAAGTTTCCGAGGAAAGGTGTTGAAACTGGCTCATGAAACGCTTATGTCTGGACATATGGGTATTAGGAAGACATTGGATAGAGTTGTAACTGAGTTTTACTGGCCCGGTATTTGCGGTGATGTCGCTAGATTTTGTAAATCTTGTGATATTTGTCAGAGAACTATTCAGAAAGGTCGGGTCACTAAAGTACCTCTAGGAAAAATGCCATTGATTGATACGCCATTTAAGAGGGTGGCAGTGGACATAGTTGGTCCAATTGAGCCTCGATCTGATAGGAAATCTCGGTATATTTTAACCATGATAGATTATGCGACAAGGTATCCAGAGGCGATAGCTTTACCGAGTATTGAGACGGAACGTGTCGCGGAAGCGCTTATTGAAATGTTTAGTAGGGTTGGCATTCCTGATGAAATGTTGACTGATTGTGGATCACAGTTTACTGCTGAGGTAATGAAGGAAGTCAGCAGACTTCTTTCTCTTCAACAGTTAACGTGTACTCCGAGACACCCAATTTGCAACGGACTGATAGAGCGTTTCCACGCTACGTTAAAGCAAATGTTACGTCGCATGTGTGCTGAACGTCCAAAAGATTGGGATAAATATCTTCCAGCTTTATTATTTGCGGTAAGGGAAGTCCCACAAGAGTCTTTAGGATACTCCCCTTTTGAGTTGTTATATGGACGTAACGTCAGAGGTCAAATGGCAATATTAAGAGAATTATGGGCTGAAGAGGTACGCGATGAGCAAGTTCTTTCGACGTATCAATACGTTATTGAGCTTAGGGAACGGTTAGAGCAGACATGCAAATTAGCGCGTGATAATTTAAAGAAGGTTCAGATTAAGCAGAAAGCTTATTATGATAAAGGCGCGAGGTCGCGTAAATTTGACGTCGGCGACAAAGTACTGTTGTTACTACCGACAGACAGTAATAAATTATTGCTTCAATGGAAAGGTCCTTATGAAGTGGTTGAGGTAGTGAGCAGAATGGATTATAAGATTGACGTCAATGGAAATGTTAACACATATCACGCTAACATTCTGAAGCAGTACGTTGAGCGTCAGACTGTGACGTCTCATTGTCTGATCTCTGAACCTATTATGTCGACAGACAGTCATGACAGAAATGACGTCGACGAGTCTTCATTTGAAGACAGCAGTTTTGAAACTGCAGAGCAACAGGAAAGTGACGGTGACGTTAGCGTCCCACACACACTAACGTCAGAGGAGAATGAGGAGACAGAAGGGCTGAGAGAACAGCGCCTTGCAGGACTGACATGTCAGACAGACCAAATTATATGTACCACATTTATGTCAGAACCTGTGAAAACTATGAAATCAATCAAATTTGTTAAGCCAGAAAGGCCACCTCCAGTGAGATTAAAACGATATCCGTTTTCTAACAAACAACAGAGTGTCAGGGGAACAGGAAAATTCTGGGGCAAACCACCGTAGCTTATTAGCTAATTTTACTTAAGAAAATTTGGGGGCAGACTACCTTAGTAGGTAATTCTTCGCACGGTTGTTGTGTAAATAGCTGTCTTGTTTAGATAGGTTCATCCTATTCCATCTCTATACACAAAGAAAAAACATTTCTGATTGTTTTTTCTCCAAAAGGGGAAACCTTTGTTACGAGATGGAATAGGAAACCTCTCTGGTGCTTATGCACATCTAAATTATTTTAGTAGATATATGGTAGGGCGGTGCGAGTGAAATATTTTAGGTGAAATATGGTACGCAAACTGTGCGGCTCCATGAACAAGTCATGCACATATCATACGATGTATGCATGAGTGGTTTATAGAGAGCTGTTTTTACAATACAGGGGGCCGCTAAAAGGCCGAGTCCTATAGAATTTGCCTAAAAATCGCCAACCGCCAAATTGTGCCATATATGATTTTTATTCCCGTCACGTGTTGTGTGGGTGTTCGTTTTGACAGGAGTCATGTCATTGATTATAGGGTCGTTTCATCAATTTTTCCTATGGGAAATATACTATTTGAACGCAAATCCATTATCTACTCGATTTTTGCTATCTGGCTTTGTTTGTGGCCGATATCTCCACCTCGCCACGAATTGAGCAAGGTAATAAGAGTAGGCATGATTTTCCGGTAGTATTCATAGATATATAAACCCTGAAAAAAGCGGACACTTTAGCAGCAGGTCAAGTTGTAAAGAGTAAACACAACATTGTGACGGGGAAATAGAAAGTATATTGAAAGGTATGTTAAATCTATGTTTAGTATTATTTTTGTATGAACATGCTTGTAGGTTTTGGAGGGGTTTACCTCTAGTATATCCCAACTTTCTGAAGCCTATTCTGAATTCACTGTTGTGGCCTGTAGTGATTAGGCTACTAGCTTTGCCAGCTAGACGTCGCAGAATTGATCCCAGGCTTCTCCAGTAGTAGAATGAGTCTTTCTAAGTGAGGTCCTGTCTCATGCTGACCCTAGATGTTGGTGAGACGTAAAGTTGGGACACCCGCTCATTCTGGATTCATTTAGGCATTTAGACCCCTTTTGTAGAATGTAATTAATAAACGCCGGGTCACTTGTTTGATCTATGACTTGTGACTAGCTGTGGTTAGAAAACCGTGGTTCCGTCCCAATATGATATTAGGTGTAGAGGGGACGTAAACTTAAGACGGGTTTAACCACATCTTCATCATCAGGGCAAACTCTTACAAGAGCCTGTTGGGTTATCCGTGATGATGAACCGTAATGAATTTTATTTTACAAGCATGTTCACGTTGATTAGAAATAATTTTGTTCAAGAAGAATTACGAGTTCATTTTGTAATGATGCCGTTTTTGTCTGATAACTCAGTTTGTGCATGTATGTACATATAAAGAACGTGATGATAAGTGGGAGTGTTTGGTCGCCACACGTCATAACGGCCTGAGCGGCGGGGATGACGTCAGCTGCGTCATCGGCGTCGCGAGGACTGTTGTGACGGGGTGCCTACCAAATAGAGAGAATTTACGGCAAACAGTGTTGGCCCATATGAGACACTAACAAATGTTGTAGATTATAGATGAAAATCTTCTGTTGTAGTTTCTATCTGTTATTAATGTATTGAATTTGTGAATAGCTATATTTGTGAGCCGTGTCGCGGAGAAGGATATGAAATAGAGATTGTTATGTTTCTTGTAATTGGCAGCTGACCAGGTAGCGCAAAGGCGTGGTCTGTTCAATTGCCTCTTACTTGTGATAATGTAGTGAGCACAAATTTGATGAGTATTATGCTCAGTAGTAGTGAGTATTAATTGATTTCTGTAGTGCTCAGTAGGGAAACATGAACTTTGAGTATTATTGTGTCAAGCGCTGGGTGCTGATAATTTGATGCACAGTCAAGTTGAGTTCTGCTGTACGGTTATTTGTCGCATGCACTAATCAGCCTGTATGTCTGGTCGGCGCATGCGCAATAACGGTATATGCATGAACATATTCTTACTTCTCCGGGAGGGGGATCATGATATAGCATGTATGTTTTGTGACTCGTTTTTAGTCCCGTTATCGTAATTTGCAGGCATAACAATGTGTGACCTGCTGCTCCCTGCTTCATAGCAGCAGGTACTGGTACGACGCTAGGCGTTAGGGTCCAGCAAGGGCGGACAGACCGCCGTAATCAGCGCCTACCAGGATAGAAGCAGATTCTTCTAAATCATTGTTCGTTGTAAACAAATGTGATCATGGAAGAGGTCAACTTACCTTATTTGGACGATCACTAAACGTCTGATCAGCAAACGTGATCGCTAATCCTAGGATTATCAACTATGTTGATAGACTAGTTTTACTAGTTCGCGAGAGGAAGTGTCACGCGAGTGGGGGATTCACCCTAAGTTATAAACTGGCCAGTCGCGTCTTGTGTTGATTCTTTTTTTTTTTTTTTTTTTTTTTTTTCTTGTTTTTGTTGTTTGCTTCTGTAGGTATTCACGTCACCCGTTCCGAGCACAGAACAGTGTTTTGCCTTCGGAGCGGACGTCGTGAGTTGGCTACAGAAGCAACAATTTGTGATGTTTTGTGTTAGTAAGTGTTGTATGTAGATACTGTAAATAATTCATGTCATTCATTTAACATCTTTCTTGTGCCTTACCCCACAGCTGCCCGTACACCTGTCAGAGATCACGCTCGGTTGTCTTGTCAGCATGGGGGTTTGCGGGACGCCGTAAACCCACATGTAACAAAGTCCGAACCTGCCCAGGCAAAGTGGTGCGGGTTGGACGGTCCATACTTATTAAACCCGTTTAATTTTATTGGGTGGCAGAGCTTGAGATGTCGTTTCATCTCAGTGTCGGGTAAAAAACCCACAAAACTGGAAGCAACTTCTCCAAACTTGACGGGGACAATTAACCTCAAATCAATCAAACAAACAAACAAACATCGCATGTGCTCCAATTTTATAGGTTCGAAAAAATGTTAAAGAAAAGTAAAAATAATAAAAAAAAAAACATCTGCCCAAGATTCGAACCCTAGATCTCCAAGATGGAAGACGTGCTACTAAAGTGTCTCGACTGGTCGTCAATCTGGTTACACGACGCCCCAGATTAAGGATATGACGGTAACTATCGCACAGTGTAAAAAATATCCACTACAGGCGACTTACCTGAAACACGGACGAGTCCAAAATTAAAAGTGCAGTCACGTCTCACTGCGTTTTGAAAGACTATAAACCTGTGTTTGTGTTTGTTTTTCTTCTGTATTTTGTACTAGGGGGTACGTTGGAATCTGGATTTCTTGATGACGCGTCAAAAAGTGACGTTAACGCCGTAAAGATAAGACTCTCAGAAGAAAAATCTAAACGTCTTTTGATACAGAATGACGTGGAGTCACTGATGATGAGAATAGAAGAGCTGGAAAGAACGGTTACAGGTAGGCACCATGCTATTACGTCACGTTTGTAAGTTACGATAGCGTTAGCTGGGTCCGTTGAGTCAGTCTGATGCGTGTCTGACTGGCGACCAGGAGGTTCTGGGTTCGATTCCACCTGCAACATTCTTTTACGGAGATCAAGAGCATTTTCTAGGTCACACTTCCCCACCCACCTTAAAGAATATCGAACGAATATATGTAAGTACTATACATGTAATTTCTGATATGAACATATATTGTGGATGTTGGTTCGAACCGACACGGCTTCTCTAAGAGAAAATAGTTGTCCAAAGCTGAGTAAATGGTTTACTTTAAAATTATAGGCCCCCGCCCATCAGGGCTTTGGGCAATTGATTGGGCTGTAAGATGCATCCATGTAGAGCTGTAATCAACTGCATAAGCCTGCTCCGTGGTGCAAGTCGGATCGCCCATGCATATAAATACTATTGGTTTCATTGAACGGCAGGGTTTGAGATGTTATTTCATCTCAATGTCGGGTTACAAACAAACACTTAAAAAATTGTATCCATTTTCATATATAAACTCCGTTCAGAAAATCTGAATCATCGATTTTTTTTTCGATTCTCGCTTTTAATACTCATTTTAGTCCATACATCACTATGGGAAAGTTTTAGACCTCACCCTCCGCTGATTTCTCAAGCAAGTCGTATGCCTCTGCCATAGCCAGGAAAGTCTGTGATTATTTGGAGAAAAGTGCAAAGTCTAAATTTTCTTCCACAGACAAAGACATTCTGACGGTTCGACACACCCTTTTAAACCATATATATCAGTGGTTACTACTCTTGTAAATTACTAGGGCGTCTATGTTTTATTTGCACGATCACTTCATGGAAAATCATTAGCTGTGACACCATATCCGATATCGGTATATTTCTTTTTGACCACTGTTGACAGCACATTGCGGTAGTGGCTCCCCGTTCCTAGTGAACCTCTATCTAGCCATTCGAATGTAAGGCATGTCGTAACTGCATATCTATTTATAAAGTGCATCACATGGATTTGAATATTTAGTATCATCGTCAAATGGACTTAGTCTGTGGTCTCATATCTACGGAACCCGGGTAGGGACAGTTCTGTTGCAGTATCTAGCAGAACAGAATTTAAAACGATAAAATTGGATTGGAGAGGAAAACAAGAAATATGTCGTTTAAACGATATAATATGTCGTGTTTTCCTCTCCACGCTAATTTTATTGTTTCAAATTCTATTCTGCTAGAAACTGGAACAAAAATGTCCCTTCCCGGGTTCCGTACATTTCTTTGTTTTGCAATTTTCTCCAAATACTCCACATAATCACAGCCTTCCCTGACTGTCGTAGAGGCATATGACCTGTTGGAAAAGTCGGCGGAGGGTCAGGTCTAAAACTTTCCCACAGAGATGTATGGGCTAAAATGAGTATTAAAAGGAAGAAACGAAAACATCGATGATTCAGAATTCTGAACGGAGTTTAGCTTATTAGCACTGATGTGTCTGTAGCTTGAAAACGAGGTGGAACGTCCGTGTGCACTGTATATATCATCTTGGAGACGTTGCTTCAAATTTCGTGGGACTTTCACCCGACATTGAGATGAAGTGATAGCTCAAGACCTGCCACCAAATGAATATTGGTATTTTGTAATACAGTTAAACTTCGATGGCTCGAACACCGATGGCTCGTTTACCATGGCTGAGTCGAACCCATTTTTGAGTCCCTAGGGAATTCCTCAACATTAGAAGTAGTGTGGGATAATTAAGGACATTTTCGACTTTTATCTGGTAAATGTATGCTGTGTGTGCAAATTAGAATCTAATTCGATTCTAATGAGTACACACAGCATACATTTTAATTATGGAAAACCGAAAAGATGTCCCAAAGTTAACCCCGTTATGCCTCCTGGAAGTAACCCTCAGTGGCTCGAACTACCCCTGTCTCTAACAGATTTTCATTGTCCTAAATGTGTTCTAGCCATTGAAGTTCGACTGTAATTGATTATAGTTTTCCTTATTTTACCATATCAACCTATGTTGTGGGTATTCATTAGAACCGCCTCGCCGAGTCTGTTCTAATGAATACCCACAACCGGCCCCCGCCCATAGGGGCCTGAAGAAATATATGGACTGCATGAAGCTTCCACGCAGAGCTGAAACCGACCCGCACACGATGACTGGTAAACCGCTTAGAGGATCTAAGCCTGCCCAGGCAAAGCGGTGTGAGTCGGCCCGTCCATTCTTATAAACCTTATTGGTTTCATTGGGCGGCGGGACATCAGATGTCATTTCGTCTCAATTTTGGGTAAAATCCCACAAAATTGGAAGCACCGTCTCCAAAATGACCTTTACAGTGTTGGCGGGGACGTTAAACCTCAAATCAAACAAACAAAATACCCACAGCAGGTTTTTATGGAGAATTGACAGAAACTATCTTTCCATTATTACAAATACCAACCTTTTCTGTTGCTATGCTTACAGGTCCTTTGTTATTATTGTGCTCTGTCTAGTGTACAAAACCCTTACTTTCCATCACGAAAACGCGCCTATATAATTTTGACCCCCTTGGATCCCACTTTTATATAGTCAAACTGGGGTTGACAGGGATAAACCTTTTCTTATTTATGCTTTAAAATATAGATTGTGGGTACTCGTTAGAGCCGCCTCGATGAGGCGGTTGTAATGAGTACCCACAATCTAAAATTTGAGCAGAAATGAGAAAAATATCACAATTTTTCATCACGAAAACACGCCTATATAATTTTGACCCCCTTGAACCCCACTTTTATATAGTAAAACTGGGGTTTTCGGAGGTATACCTTATTTTTCGTATTTCTGCTCTAAAGTATAGATTGTGGGTACTCGTTAGAACGAGTGCCCACAATCTATATTTTGAGCAGAAATAAGAAAAATATCACACTTTTTCATCATAAAATTTTCTTTTTTTTTCGGCTATAAAAGTGGCAATGAATTTGTATAGGCGTGTTTGCGTAATGCATATTAAATTTTTTTCGGCGATAAAGTTTACAGTGTATTTGTATAGGCGTGTTTTCGTAATGCTACGGGTAAAAATCATGTGGAGCGTGAAGAAATAGATTGGGCTACACAGCTTCCACGCAGAGCTGAAACCCACCGCACATGAGTATTGGTAAATTGCTGTGTCTAGCCCTGCCCAGTGGGGCGTGTCTGACCATTCAGGCATATAACCCCTACTATTGGTTTCAATGGGTGGCAGTGCTTGAACTGTTATTTCACCTCAAAGCATGGTAAAAGTCACACATTGGAAGAACCGTCACTCCAAAATGACTTATATGTTATGGGCGGATTTACGGGACGTTAAACTTCAAATGAAGCAAACAATCATTGGTATAGGCGTTGCAGTATTGTTACAGTTTGACCAAAAAAATGAGTGAACAGCTCATTGAGCGTGTTTATATTTTCAGAGATAAAAGGCACAACCCCAGTGGTAAACCCGAAGCTCCCGGACACCACAGTCTACTTCAATGCCAAACTGTCCAAGAAAATAACATTAGATTCACTTCATGTGATAGTGTTTGATAAAGTAAGTCAGCTGATTCAAATTCATACTTGACTTTTTGCCATCGAGAACCCTAGATCCAGCGGAAAAATAATAAATTTAATCATCATTTTTAAAATGTAATGGTGCCATTTCTGATTTTAGCTCGAAACACGAGCTCCACAAGCGGGACATTATACGCCCGTGGCAATTAGATCAAACACATCTCTAAAGCCCCTATCAACAAGTATCACATCACCTTCCTCAAACCAATCTTGAATATTCTTTGTTTAGGACTTGAACACTTGTTAAGTTTGTTGGGCATCTTAAGTATGGGCCTAAATCAGACAGTTCATAGCCACTTAACTAACATATTAGCCACAAAATACTACCCAAAAGAGGTTTATAAATTTGTAAGGTGTTAAGCTACATCTGAGGTTATTTTTTTTTTTTTTTTTTTTTTGGTTTTGGTTTTACGAGCCGATCGTTAATCAGAGGTGGGCGAAAACCGGAGTACCCGGAGAAAAACCACCTGACCTTCCGTTGCAGAACTTGGCGTCTCACATGTGACCCGAGCGAGGCTCGAACCACAGCGGTGAGAGACCTAATGATCAAGAGTCAGCGCTCTTAACCACTAGGCCACGGAGGCCCGTTCATCTGAGGTTATAAAGAGGGTGTTAATGGTGGAAGCATCACGCAGCCCATATATTTCTTCAAGCCCCTATGGGTGGGGGCCGAAGATATAGATTGTAGGATGTTAATATACATCTGAGGATACAAAAAAGTACCCATGAGAGGGTTATAGAAGAGATTTGTCAGACGCTAAAGCCTAAGCATTTCAGTACTGGTCATGAACAGACTGAATAAAACCGAGTCTGCTATTTTCGTTTATTTGGTGTATTCCTTGCTTCCAAAGGATCGTACTTCAGATTTTTTTTTTATTTTCACTATAGCTGGTGTTGTGCCGTGTGGCGGCCGTAAACATCTCCCCGTAATTCATCAAAGTGCAGATTATATTGTCTGGTCCTTTGGGATGATTGACTTCATTTTGTATCTTTTTGAAAATAGAATTCTGCTTAAGCCGGCGCTAGAGGGCGTGGCCGGTGTTGCACATTTCAGTTCTGGACATGAACAGACTCAATAAAACCGAGTCTGCTATTTTCGTGTATTTGGTGTATTCCTGGCTTCCAAAGGATCTTACTTCAGAACTTACTTATTTTCACAGAAGCTGGTGTTGTGCCATGTGGCGTCCGTGAAACGTTTCCCCGTACATCATCATAGTGCAGATTATATTTTCTGGTCCTTTGGGATCATTGAGTTCATTTGGTATCATTTTGAAAATAGAATTCTGCTTAAGCCGGTGCTAGAGGGCGTGGCCGGTGTTGCACATTTCAGTACTGGTCATGAACAGACTCAATAAAATCGAGTCTGCTATTTTCGTTTATTTGGTGTATTCATTGCTTCCAAAGGATCTTACTTAAGAACCAATTTATTTTCAGTGTAGCTGGTGTTGTGCCGTGTGGCGGCCGTAAAACGTTTCCCCGTTCATCATCATAGTGCAGTTTATATTGTCCTGTCCTTTGGGATCATTGAGTTCATTTGGTATCATTTTGAAAATAGAATTCTGCTTAAGCCGGTGCTAGAGGTCGTGGCCGGTGTTGCCCATTTCAGTACTGGTAATGAACAGACTCAATGAAATGGAGTCTGCTATTTTCGTTTATTTGGTGTATTCCTTGCTTCCAAAGGATCTTACTTCAGAACTTATTTATTTTCACTGTTGCTGGTGTTGTGCCATGTGGCGGCCGTAAAACCTTTCCCCGTACATCATCATAGTACAGATTAAATTTTCTGGTCCTCTGGGATCATTGGGTTCATTTGGTATCATTTTGAAAAAGAATTCTGCTTTAGCCGGTGCTAGAGGGCGTGGCCGGTGTTGCACATTTTAGCACTGGTCATGAACAGACTCAATAAAATCGAGTCTGCTATTTTCGTTTATTTGGTGTATTCATTGCTTCCAAGGGATCTTACTTCAGAACCTATTTATTTTCACTGTAGCTGGTGTTGTTCCGTGTGGCGGCCGTAAAACGTCTCCCTATATATCATCATAGTGCAGATTATATTTTCTGTTCCTTTGGGATCATTGAGTTCATTTGGTATCATTTTGAAAATAGAATTTTGCTTAAGCCGGTGCTAGAGGGCGTGGCCGGTGTTGCACATTTCAGTGCTGGTCATGAACAGACTCAATAAAACCGAGTCTGCTATTTCGATTATTTGGTGTATTCCTTGCTGCCAAAGGATCTTACTTCAGAACTTATTTATTTTCACTGTAGCTGGTGTTGTGCCGTGTGGCGGCCGTAAAAATGCATTTGATCTTCCTAGGTTGCAATTTTGTTTCGAAAAATGTTTCCACACTTCACTTCAGACATGCTTCAGTCTACCTAAGAACAAATTGCAGTGAAACAGCACATGGGTGATAACCAATGTTAACATTCAAAATACACTACATTGTCTTACTAAGTCGAAAAAAAAAACGAAAAAAAAACAAAAACAACAACAACAACAACAACGACAACAACAACAACAAAAAAAAAAATAAAAAATAAAAAACTTGCGCGCGACCAGATGTATGCTATAATAAGTACACATGTTGTGCTGTTTACCGGCAATAAATGAAAAGATTTGGTACAAGGCCAGCAGCAGGGAAGTGGGGGTGGGGGCGAACAGACTTTTTAGTTTGACCTCAGAAGCCCCAGCGGACCGCCATGGCTCTCAGCTCGTTTCAGGTCATTAGCACCTCTCAAAGTTGTTGGGAAGCAACACAAAAAGAGTCTCTGGGGACGGCTCACCACCCTCGCCTGCCCGGGGTATCTGGCGAGCCCCAGTTCTAGGATAAATTTTGCATTTAGGGATCTCGATATACATAGTATACCTACCTGATAATATAAGAATACGACAACTGAGCGTGGTTGAATGTAGGCTGGCCTAGCTCCTGTGGGAATAGTTGCTGTAAGGTGTACTGCCAGGTTCATTTGGCCAAAATTCGCAAAGGCAGAAAATCCCCATTCCCTGAAGAAAATGCGTGGAAGGCGTTCAAAGCGAAATAGAAATCCGTCGGGCCTGTGGACGGGATAAAATACGCAACCGGCACATGGCCTTGGAGAAGAAAGCCCGGAGACAGTTCGATCAGGTATTGTGTGAGCTCCTTGTTGCTCGAGATCCAATTTAGAGATAATCAAGTAGTTCGCATACCCATTCAGCAACATGGATGAATTGATCGATGAGATCCTTGTAGAATACACGACCAAGCTGCTGCCCTCGACGGCGAATTTATCGACCAGGACGGTCAGGTCCCCACCCGTTGGGGTTTTCAGCCGAGCAGTGGGTCGAGATTCTTAACGACGCCAAAGAAAGGTTCGAAGTCGACGACGCCGCTGTGGTCTTCTCTATATGGAAGGTGGAAGTAGAAAACCCACTTGACATCAGTGATATCGAGGTAGCTGATGGTATTCATGCCAGAGCAGGCCGACTGGCTCTGGATGCCTGCATGACAGACGAGAGAGCGGCAAGGCTGCTTGATAGCCTTCCGGGGGCATGTTTCTTCTGAAACTCAAGTTTCTCCGTTTGCAACCGGATGACAACTGGGTCGTTGAAGACAAATTCGACCCTATACGTATGGAGAGAAAGAATGGACGGACAATCATTGAGATCTCACGGGGCACAAGGCCTGGCGTGTTGACTGGAATCGATAGTCTTCTACCAGAACGCCTACCCTGTCACTGCATTTGCCTTCGGCCTCTACCCAATCAGGGACCCAAACCAGACCAAGCTCGCCCCACTAGGAGATGGCGACCTCAACTGTGTGGCCCAGAGAGTTGTGGAGCACTTTGAAGGTACACTGAGGGGTCAGGGTCTAATGCCAGCGCGCCGCCAGAAAATACAAAAAATGGGAGGACAGAGTTCACAGAGGTGGCACAACTGTTGACGATGTGGCTAAACTTGAGCAGATTCTCAAAAAAACAATCGTCCTGAGGGACATTGCTGGTGAGGACAACTTCAACAGTGGCAAATATCAATCGCTAGGAGCAGATATAAAACTCATTTGCGACGACGGCCACGTTTGGCCCAAAGACCTCCGCTTCCCCCAGAGTAGAGAGGTTCACATCTATGCGGGTGACGTCTGGCAGGCTTTTCGGGAAGCAATCCGTGGGGAGCCGATTGCGGTCTGGCTCCTTGGGGGATACAGGACGCGGTAGGTCCAAGAGCGACTCCAAGCAATCTGCGCCAAACTGGGCAACCCTGAACATGCTGAGAGAGCCTTCGGCGAAAATCACGCGGTCAGCATTGTGGCAAAGGAAAGGAAAGGCTGGAAGCCAACCCCAGCCAACCTCCTTCCAGACGTCGAGAAAGCCTGTGTGGAGTATGACCATGGCGAGGAAAGTTGTCACCATCGACATGAAGGCCCGCTATTCGCCATCATTCAAGGGCATGGGTGAAGCCAAACCCTATTTCGAGCGGTTCGGACACCCATCCCACCGGATGGTCCGTGTAGCCATCTATGGCGCTCTCCCCAAAGACATAGCCACAGGTCTCGCCGAGATTCAAGAATGGGAGTTTGATACAACCTGCCATCCTGTCATCCCTGTCTGGTTCAGGAAGAATTTCGCCTCCGAAAACGGTGGTTGGGCCCCGACAAAGCTCCTTGCCTTCCTCACAGAGTCTGGCTTGCTGTGTGGCTCCCAGAAGACCGTGACTAAGGCTGCAGTGTTGTCGGCAAGTTCACCTAGAGCGCCAAGGCTGCCAGCGGAGCTGGCGGCAAAAGACAGACAGGAAGGCTTTTGACTGACCTGGGAGAACTCGACTTCCTTGTGCGAGATACCCGCCAAAGTGGCACCCTGGTTGGAGCTCCCGAAAGGTGCCCTCTAGGCTATGTTCTCACGTATTATGATGGCTCCCAACCACAGTATGCTCACCTCAGGGCCTCGATGCTCGCATATGCCCACACCAACCTAATCTTCTTGCTTTCAAGGTTTGAACCCGATGAGGCCGCCCGAGTGGCAACCGATTCCATCTATGTAAAGAAACCGGCCCTCTGTAAGCAAGAGGGGTCGGGCCTTCAACCCTCATACGGTGCACCCAAAAAGGATATTGGCGCATATGTCTCACCCGACACGACAAGGCAACCCCGAGGCCACCACGAGATGGGATTGCCCCAGCTCAGTGGTGTGACAAGGGTGAAGAGCTCTTCATGCCACTGTTGCATGAGGTCTACGTCCTTGACCCCGAGTACTGAGCAAGTATCAAAGACGCGCTCGACTCAACCGCGCCACCCTAAGACGATCCCCTGAATCGGCATCAGCTGAGCTACTTGAACGGCGGCGGGAGCAGCGGCAACCCACCTGAGCGACCGAGATCTTCCGCGAGAAAACCCGCTCGTCTTCGCCCCAAACCATCGCCTAGCCAAATAGATGCTGGCCAGAGGGGACAAGGCCAAAACTTACCACTCGTTCTTCCGCTGGAGTGGCCAGACCGAGTGGACCCCCTAAAGGATGGGACAGAAGTACATTCCCCGCTTGATCATCTATGATGAGCTCTGCACTGTGCCCCGGCCTGTGTCGGAGACCTTCCTCGACGGCTCGATGGTAGAGGAGACAAGGTCGTTTGCTGTGGCGACGAAGGCCAGCCACCTCCGATCGCCGATTACTATGAAGAGGTCCTGGTCGACACAGGGCAAAAGAACCGGCCCTGAAAGCTCTTAAAAGGGAGATCCGTCTCCAACCAGACCGAGTACAGTGTCGGGCTATGAGACATGCGCTACCGGCTTGCCTTGGATGGGACAGATTCGTGGAAGCTTGGAAGTCGGGGGACTTGATCCTGACCCAGAGGCAGAAAGTTCGCGACCAGGCCTAGATGCGGCTCTCCGAGAGCCATGAGAAGCTCTTTCCTGACCTTCCCGTTCCTTTGCTATATCGTCCCAAGGATACTCGGCGGCAAAACATAATAGTCACCATCCCTGGGGCCTTGGTGCTGGATGGCAGGCCAGATCAGCAGGAGCTCGTTCTGAACGACCCTGTCGAGGTGCCATTGCAAATCGTCCGCGAGGTCTTCGATGTCAAGCGGGGTCAGGAATGGGCTCTTGGCTATGCAATCCATGTCCACTCAAGCCAAGGTCTCACCATCGAAGACCCCCCCCCCCCCAAAAAAAAAAAAAAAAAAAAAAAGAAAAGTCTGGATTATCGATGACTTCCTGCAGGGTTCCAATCTCGCATTTTTGGCAGTGTCAAGGGTGGAGTACATGCACCAGCTCGAGAGTGTAGTCTGTCCCCCAGAGGAGGGCCCTGAGGGGCCGCCCATACTCACCAAGCAGCAGCTCCGCAAGGCTGTTGCGAAGAAGCTTGTGGCCAATAAGCGACAAGACCCAGCCAAGGGGCTTCGGCTTAACCTGAAGGTTGGTCAAATCCTAGAACTCAAGGAGGCACAGAACAATCACTGTGCCGCGTGTGATATTGAGCTCCTATTGGCTTACCAGCCAAGGGACACCTAGCAGTTCAGCGTTGACCGGTTAGACAACTCCGTGGGCCACGTACGCGACAACACCAGACTGACCTGCCTCGCGTGCAACCGAAAAAGAGGAGCGGCTGCGCTCAGCGCTTGAGAACCCCATCCGGAGGAAGCTGAGTGTCTGGTGGCACAACATGGAGTTCCTCGTGCCCAAAGCCGCGTTGAGTTCCATCCTGCAAGTAATACACCACGGGCTCAGCGGATTTGGTCACTGCGCGCCCGAGCCAGTGCACATTCAGGAACCATATGGGATCAGTCGCTCGCCGTTGCCCCCTTCAAGTGAACCAGGCTGGTACAAATAGCAAACCCCGATGCTGGAGGAGAGTTTTGTCTCCTCGAGACCCACCGGGCGACCGGGGACTACCAAAGATGGCTTTTGTGTCACTGATCGAACCTTTATGGCCTCAGAGGGCTTTCTGCCGGTCAGTCGGGTGACCTCGCCATTCAAGGCTGCCGCAACGGCAGGCAACCTTTTTACCCACTCTGTAGACCGCTGTCTAGGCTGCACCATCTCCTGAGCGTACTTGTGCCAAAAGAGTCGCTCAGCCAAGGTACGAGGTGCGATTGAAGCGCACAACAATGTCCTGTTCCCGATGGCTGTCCACCCGACCACGCGAACCTGGACAGAGTGCTTTGCCAACATCTGGCTGACAGAGCCCATGAACTCTTGGCCACGGTCAACCTGGAGCAATTTGGGACACCTTAATGAGCCTCGCCTGTAGATGCGAGACAAAGCTTCAGCAACCTCTTTGGCTTCTTTTGTGGCTAGAGGCTCAGCCTCTTTATAGCGTGAGGCTACATCAACCACGGTGAGGGCGTATTTGTATGTGCGCTTCCAAACTCGGTCGTGCGGCAGACAGAGCAGGTCAGCTTGATGGACCTCGTTCGGTGGGGGTGATTTCGACTTTTGGTCGTGGAAAGTGCCGCGGGGCGGCGAGGCAGATCTTCCAGATGGCCTGCTTCTTCAGCCAAGCTAGGGCCACATCTGAGGTAGTAACAGCAGAAGCCAGCTTCTTTATGCCTTAAGACCCCTCAAGTAACCCTTAGGGCTGTTATAAATATCCGCAAGGCGGAAGGACAACTTCCGATCCTTGTATTTGCTGTTAGCATCGCAATGCTCGTAAGTCCTTAACGGAAACTAAAAAGAGGCCTCGAAAAATGAACAACTGTTGCGCAATTGTTTAGGCGAGTTTGTAGGCCACAAGGCCGGTCACGGCCATCCCAAGGATGATAAAGGCAAACTCGCGGTTTTTTTTTGCGCATCGCTCGGGGCATAGATATCGGAGAGCTGGGGCTCGGGCCCTATAGGGTCAAGGTTATGCCAGGCGACCTGCGCGTACAGGCGCATCGCGTCATCAACGTCTTTGAAGGTTCGAACGGCGTGCTCCTGGCGGCGAAGGTTCTCAGTGATGAAATCAATGCGCTCGGTCCATTTTCGAGAGAAGCCGCTTATGCAGCCTACAGCTCTTCAATCGCTTTGTCGTGACGCTCTCGCTCTTCGTCTGATCCCCTCTCCAGCTTGCTAAACAAAACGTTACCCACACTAAAGGCATTAACGACAGCCCCCACCCCGCGACGAGCATAGCAATGCTGGCCATTGCTACAAAGTAATAGTTACTATATTATATCGGCAGGGTTATCCCCTATTTAATAAGAATGTCCCTTGTTGCCATGGCGAACACGACGTCCACGAGAAGCAAACCCACATCACGGAGCATGATGTTTAGCTTCGGGGGATAGCTTCCCAACACCGCCTTGCCAATCCGGGCGTATCCTATGGCGAGGCCGGGGAGCACTGCGCTATGATATAGCGAGTTAACGATCGTTTTATCGTCGAAGGGTAGAGTTGTCATGGTTGTTGTTGCTCACTCCATATAGAATGGAACTGGCATGGTCTCGAATTGTTTTACTCCCCGGGCTGTATCCAGTTGCAGCGCGCGTTGCGCAGCGGAAACCTGCCGACCCGGCGACACTGCCTGCCGACCCGGCGGCTGCGCAGATAACTTCGTCAACAACGCGGGGTTCCTATTCGACTTGTCTTGGCCGTTGTTGTTGTTGCTCTGCAACATGTGAAACATCGGCATGTGAAACAACGACGACGTCGACGAAGCAACTTGTCGCCGCGATAGTTCACTGCAACAGCAATGCCCCCCACCCCCGCCCCGCAAGACAACCCCGATGATCCATGGAGTCCAGGCTCTTTGTCCTTCTGGCTGTTTACCGTGATGTTCTTGCTCGTTTTGACGGTGTTGCTCTGCAACATGTGAAACAACGGCAGCAACATCAGATGCGGCATCGTTATTCGTGTCATGATGTTTTTCCTTGGCCCCACGAAGCTCCTCGAGCAGTCGTTCTTGCTTGGCCTTTCGAGCAGCGGCGCCGGCACGACCGGCCGCGACCTTTTTCGGGTCTTTAGGCTTCGTCACTATTTGCGTTACTGGCTGAGCCAGTAGCGTCGCAGGTCCGCCGGGGTCGTCTCAACGTCCGCCACTGGCTGCGCCAGTTGCGTTGCAGCGTCCGGCTGCTGATCATTCCCCGCAGTCATCGTATTCTCCGCCATCATCGTCTGATGAACTGATGGGGCAGCAATGTTCAAATCTGTTTTGTTATAAAGTGATTAACGTTGCGGTGAGCGGAGCCAACCACGTGGCATAGCGGTGATAGAGTTCGCTGGCATCGACTTGAAGTGCGCTGCCTAGAAACAGATCGCTTTCAAGATCGCGAATGAGCTCTTGTTGGTCCGGGATCGGGACGAACATCCCGACCTGCCCCGCATACAGCCCGAGAGCCGCGTTCGAAATCGTCTTTGACATGTCTGCATCGAATCGGGCGGAGTAACGGGCGTAGAGTCGCTCGACCTCAGAGTCACTCAGCTCCTCGACCTGGTCGACGGTCAAGGCCTTTCCGTGTGCCACAATTCCGTATTTCATGGCCGACCCTCTTGCTACTGTTGCAGCGAGCCTAACGCGGTGTTCTTGCACCCTGTCATCTTTCCGTGGCCCTTGTTGTTGCTCTGCAACATGTGAAACAACGTCGGCAACACGCGTCGCAGCGGCACAACCGATCGACGGTCAAGGTCTTTCCGTGTGCCACAATTCCGTATTTCCTGGCCGACCCTCCTTCCACTGTTGCAGCGAGCCTTTCTCGGTATTCTCGCTTCCTGTCATCGTTCCCTGGCCCTTGTTGTTGCTATGCAATATGTGAAACAATGTCGGCAACACGCGTCGCAGCGGTGTCCGGCGACGCGGAGTCGTCAAGCATCTGGTCTTTCAGTTCGTCACATTCCATTCCTACCATGGTTTTGCAACAAGGGCGGACCCGTCTAAAATAGAGTCGCAGGCGTGCAAACATCTTTATGTGCCATATCGCCCGAAAGAGGACTAGAGAGACAGCGAAAAGCAGCGCCAAATACAGGCCAAGTACGGCGATTTGCAGCCATACGGCCTCCTCTGAGCACATCGTTGTTGTTGGGGTTGCTTCGCAACGGCTAAGCAACGGCAACAATATTAATCACGTAATGGTAATATAATCAACGGGTTGATTAGTCTTCAACACACGCTAAGCGTGTCTTGTCTCGGCTAGCTGCTGTCGCACCACTTCAAGTCCTCGTGCGGGGATCATGTCATTTTCACGCAGACGGTCTTCGAACGAGTCACGATCCTTGCAATGGAACAAACAGACCCAGCGTGTCTGCTCGCGCAAGTCTTTCAAGACGGATTTATACTTCTGCTTGAGGACCCAGACAGACTGCTCCGCGTGGCTGCCCGAGAACTCCAGCTCTGACAGCATGTCTTTCTTCTTCGCCAAAGCCCTCTGAGCGGTGCAGTTGTCTATGATGTATAGGGTCGGCTCGCCCATAAACACCCGGTAAAACGCTCGTAAGTAATCGTGAAGGCGTTTACCGGTTAATCTCAGGGTCCGTCCAGATCCAGGGGCGCTGCTGATACATCCTGTTGTGCCGTATAAAGGGGCACAGAACCACTTCGTGCTGAAATAAACCCCGGTAGCGAGCAGATCAAGGATAAAAACGGTTTGTCCGCATCCCGTCTGCCCGCTGATTGTCGCCGAATGGGCCGTGCACGGTAGGGGCTCTTTTAATCGGCCCTCCGGAACATCTATTAATCGTTCCTACTGAACATTAATAAACAGCTGAGACGAACATGCCATCTTTGATATTAAGCTGTGCATCCATTGTGCCGTAGAAGTAGATATTAAATGCGCCAGCCGCTTCGGCTCTTTTCGTTATCTGGATGGTCACACCTTCGCTGGCATTCTCTATCCGTCTACCGGAGCCGTGGAGCCGGTCGTCGTCGCTTGTCCTGAGGTCAAGCCTCAGCGCGTACTTGCTGGTGAAGTATTCTACAAGACTGACGTCGGCTAGGGCCAGGTCTTTTACGACCGTTGCCACTTCAGGGTCTTGCTTGCTGCCGGCTGCGAAGAGCTTCCTCGCTTCATCAAATATCTGGTAAGAGCGCATCCCTTGGCTGAAGAGTTGGTTGGGGACCCCTTCGATGGTGATCTCGACCTTGCTGATTTTCTGGTTATAGAAGGCCTCAGTATTGCAAGCGAAGGGCTGTTGCGCGGCTACATCCTCAAAGTATGCCATCCATGCAGCGGTCGGGCACGTTGAGACTGATATTCCAGAAGGTGTCGCTCTTGACTTTGCCGATTTTGCGGTGCCGCAGTACCCGGTCATACACAATCGCAACGCGGCCTCTGTACTGGTCGTTGATCATTTGGGCCAGCTCTGGCTGGGTAACCATGTCATACACAAGACAGATGTTTTCAATGTCGAAAGAGCCACCAATGTCTTTGGCCTGGATCACACGGTTATAGTCTTTGAACGTAAGCTCATAATCGAGCCGATCGCCCTGCGTGCTCTCGTAGAATGGCATGTGGCTTTCGACCAGCTCGAAGTCCAGTAGGATGTAGAAGCGATTGCCGAAAACATCGGCGAGGGCTTTGTCCACTGGAACAGTCTCGTCTTTGTTCCCAGCATTGATTCGGATCCTCGTCGTATTTCGGTTAATCGACGTATCAATGCCTTGGTACTGGTCATTTTTTCTCTCTGAAGCCGTTCTCCAGAGATCGCGGTAGCAGTTGTACACGCCACTGTCGTCGATGCTGAGGACCTCATTCCCTGAAATTTTAATGACAGTCTTTTTTACGAGGGCGCGGCCTAGGTTCTGAACCAAAGTCCGATTGGCATCTACTTAATCTCCGCTGCGCAACGTGATCGTGAATGCCAACCTCGCGGTCCCGGGACGATGACATCATGTTGGTCGAGGTTGGGGAATCGAACCCGAAGCTGCTGGTTCGGGCCGATCGTGCTTGGATTGTTAGTTATCGTCACCGATTGCCTCACCCATCTCACCCCAAGGGGTTCGAGGAGGCACCGGTAGGGGTCAAGCTTTCGTCCGTACTTGCTTGATGACATGGTATTAACTTCGTTGACTCTCGACAAAGTCTGTTTTAAACATGCGCGACAACCTTCAAATGCACATTCATTATGGTTGACTTTGAAAACCCCACGTTCGAAGACAGGTCCGACCGTTATGACGCTTATATCGCCGACGATGACGCGCTCTCGTTCAACATGTCCGAGGCTGGTATGGACCCACCAATTGACGTCGAGCAAGGGCTATGCGCGACCGTGAACAATATTCAGAACCTGCTAGGCGAGTTAAGACGGACAGAACTTGATGACCAGAAGAGGCGCCTGGTCGAAACTTTCTACAAAGAAGTGAGCCGTGCCTATAAGGGGTGGCGCCTCGAAGGCAGTATCGACTATGACCAGTTTGGGATTGATGACGATGGTAAAACGCTCTACTCGACCCTCGGCGACAAAAAGGTTCCTATGACTGTGATTAGGGGAGGATTCCGGTTTCTGGCTCTGTCCACTCTGGCCTCGAAATATGGAAAAGGCGGCATAAATGCAATTCGGCAATCGTTGGGGCTCACTGACTGTAAATCAAACCAGTGCTTCAGCTGAAGTGCACGACCCGCCGGATGCTTTTAGCTTTATGAGTGTTACCATATATGGGTATGGCGGCCATTTTGGTCATGTGACCTGGACATAAAACGGTTCCCCCAATAAATGCGCCTTATCGTAAGGAGCAAAAATATATCTTATACTTTAGTACTGTATTCTGAATCGTTTGCAGGATAAAATCCAACACAAAAGCATATGTGTCAAAGTTTGACCTAGGCACAAAGAAGGTCAAGGTCAACCCAGGGTCACCATTTTAGCAATTTATGATGGGCCTACGTTCCAGATGCTATTTATCAAGTTTCGTGGAAATCTGCACAGTGGTTCTGGAGAAGACTATTTTTGAAGGGTTTTTACCAAATATTGCTTGGCGGCCATTTTGGTCATGTGACCTGGACCCCATGAGGAAATTTTGGTTTCCCCCATCCCGTAGAGGCTCCATATGAAATTTGACTTCAATCGGCCCAACGATTTCCGAGGAGAAGCAGTTCGAAAATTTTCACATTATTCGCCTCGGCGAGGCTGTACTAAATGGAATGTAATATTTCGCAAGTTCATTGATAAGATCTCATTGATATTTATCAGTATGCCAAAAATTGTTTAAATATTCCAAGCGGTTAACTCACTATCACCAATTTTCACAAACGGGTTACGGATGGACAGATAGACAGACCATATATGGCTTGGCAGCCATTTTGGTCATGTGTCCTGGACCCCATGAGCAATTTTTGGTTTCCCCCATCCCATAGAGGCTCCATATGAAATTTGATTTCAATCGGCCCAACGGTTTCCGAGGAGAAGCAGTTCGAAAATTTTCACATTTTTCGCCTCGGCGAAACTATACTAAATGGAATGTAATATTTCGCAAGTTCATTGGTTAGATCTCATTGATATCTATCAGTATGCCAAAAATTGTTTAAATATTCCAAGCGGTTAAGTCACTATCACCAATTTTCACAAACGGGTTACGAACGGACAGACAGACAAACCATATATGGCTTGGCGGCCATTTTGGTCATGTGACCTTGACCCCATGAGCAAATTTTGGTTTCCCCCATCCCATAGAGGCTCCATATGAAATTTGATTTCAATCGGCCCAACGGTTTCCGAGGAGAAGCAGTTCAAAAATGTTCGAAAATTTTCACATTTTTCGCCTCGGCGAGGCTATACTAAATGGAATGTAATATTTCGTAAGTTCATTGGTTAGATCAATTGATATCTATCAGTATGCCAAAAATTGTTTAAATATTCCAAGCGGTTAAGTCACTATCACCAGTTTTCACAAACGGGTTACGGACGGACCCAAAGAAAGTCAAGGTCAACCCAGGGTCACCATTTTAGCAATTTATGATAGGCCTACATCCCAGATGCTATTTATCAAGTTTCGTGGAAATCTGCCCAGTGGTTCTGGAGAAGACTATTTTTGAAGGGTTTTTACCATATATGGCTTGGCGGCCATTTTGGTCATGTGACCTGGACCCCATGAGCAAATTTTGGTTTCCCTATCCCATAGAGGCTCCATATGAAATTTGACTTCAATCGGCCCAACGGTTTCCGAGGAGAAGCAGTTCGAAAATTTTCACATTTTTCGCCTCGGCGAGGCTATACTAAATGGAATGTAATATTTCGCAAGTTCATTGGTTAGATCTCATTGATATCTATCAGTATGCCAAAAATTGTTTAAATATTCCAAGCGGTTAAGTCACTATCACCAATTTTCACTTACGGGTTACGGACGGACAGACAGACAAACCATATATGGCTTGGCGGCCATTTTGGTCATATGACCTTGACCCCATTAGCAAATTTTGGTTTCCCCCATCCCATAGAGGCTCCATATGAAATTTGATTTCAATCGGCCCAACGGTTTCCGAGGAGAAGCAGTTCAAAAATGTTCGAAAATTTTCACATTTTTGCCTCGGCGAGGCTATACTAAATGGAATGTAATATTTCGTAAGTTCATTGGTTAGATCTCATTGATATCTATCAGTATGCCAAAAATTGTTTAAATATTCCAAGCGGTTAAGTCACTATCACCAATTTTCACAAACGGGTTACGGACGGACAGACAGAATGACAGACTGACAGAATGACAGAATGACAGAATGACACGGTGATTTTAGGGCACTCTTAGAAAAAACCGACTTCAGTCGGTTGCTTTTTCTGCGGGTCGTGCAATATGCCGCGTCTCAGCAAAGAGGCTGTGGAAACAGTAAAAAAAAAAAAAAACAACAGACGAAACCCTTCCAAAAAACATTGAATCCATCGAGATGACAGGGCTCCCGGGCGTAGTCCACGACGTTATTCGAACAACAGAAGAAGTCGAGTCCGCATTGAAGACAACTGATGATCAGCCTATCGACACCGCTTGAGTCAGCCAGGCCAAACGAGAGCTTACTGGGCTTGAAAAGGCTACGACTCGAACCCGAGACGAGCTCGTGAACAACCTGGCGAAGCTCTCGGAGGCCGAAAGCCGGAAATCCGAGGCGGAAAAACTTGACACGGGAGCAACAAAAACTCACGGAGACTAACGACCCCGAGATGTAGCAGGACATTCAATACCGAATAAGAAAGCTTAAGGGCGATCTCTCTGTCATCGAACTTGAAAGACAGGCAAGGCTGGAAGTCGCTACGAACAGAGAAGCTCTCCGGTCCCAGCTCTCCCGAATCCGTGAGACGTTCAGGCAGATGCTCCATGAAGACAAGACGCTGGCTGCGCGAATACGGACACTCTTCCGCGAACAGGGGATAACGATCGTGAGCATTCTTACAGCGATTGGGATGGCAATCTCGACCCTAGTGCTTGCACTCTCCGGAGGCGTGGGGAGTGTCCTGTCAATGGCGTTCAAAAGGAACCCCGCTCCCAGACGTTCACTGCAGATAAGCCACACAAGTTGGCCGTCCATCATGAGGTCTACTTTCTTCTTTCTGAGTAAAGTACATAAGACAATCTGCATAACGGTCGCCCCTCTACACTGCTTAGATCCATCGCTATTGAGAACGAAGAATGTGGAGCTGGTAGAACTGAATCATTTCCTGTCTTACAGTACACGAGGCTGTCATCAGAGCCTATTCCACAGCTAACTATTTTACTTAGAGATACCAACGGGGAGATGTTACCATTAGAGTATATGAGCGCAACCCTACATATAAGGAATGGTTGACGCAAGCGGTCCCGGTGGAGTCAGAAGATGCCCTGGGGTGGCTTTGGCTGATCTTGGTGGCATCGAGGGGTTCGATAAGGACGGGAACGGAGATCGATTGTATGCCTGTCTGATGGGGTGTACAAAAGAAAATAGGTCACCCAAGCGGAGTCAGTGGTATAGAAGCCACCCATGCCCAAAACGGCTTCGTACGCTGACCTTCACTGGGAGCAAGTGCGTTGCCTTTGCTGACCTCGTCTAGCAAACAGGGTGGCTTATTGACATACAAATCTCGTCTCCGTACGTTGTGACTGGAAAGCAGCACAAAGATAGGAAGGCAGTGAATAGTGGCACTCGACTATTCCAGTATATACCGGGACGAAAAACATTGTCGTTTCTGAAGATAACGTGCTAAAGTCAAGCAACAACCGGCAGGTAATCTTGAAAATAGTCTAAGAAATCCCCCAGCGGGACTCATTGGTATGGACTTGCCAACATCAACGATCGTCCTTGATTTAATTCTCAGAGATAGACCCGTCGACTTTGTTGATGTGTTACCCGGCTTCAAGCTCAAATGGAGTCAAGCAAATGCTTAAAATGTTAATTAAGTTGGGATTTTTATACTAGCACAAGAAACGCCTCAACTACAAGAAACGCATCAAGTGCAGTTCACGTTTGAAAGAATCCAACACCAAGTTAAATACCGTCATTTAGACCTACATAATATTTTTATAGGCCCAGTGTCTCTCAAAAAGGCCACGATGTACGCCTGGTGCGCTCACAGCAGACCAAACTACAGTCATTAACGACCAGTAGGCCATTTAAATCCACCCAGCGGTGTAATATAACGCGATGGGCCTCTACCCAGGACTAGAAACCGGAGATAATCACAGACTTCAGCATGTGGTCGATATCAGATTCCGTCTCGAGTAGGAGCTAGGCTACGGGGCCTCGCTCTACAAGAAGTACCGGCGCTGAGTTAATGTCGTAGACAGGGTTGAGACCGCGTTTTCTGAGACCGGCGTTGGACTAGCTGTTTGCGGGGTCGGATTGCTCGCAACGATCATCTCGACGCCTGTCGCCCTTGGCCTTCAAGCTCGGGCGATTGTGTGTGGGTTGCTGGGTGTCGGTGGGATATTTTTAGGCCGGAGGCTCCAGGCGAAAGCCAAAAAACACGATTAAATCCGTGTCTTGGCAGAATAAAAACTAAACTCAATCGCGGACCGCTTTTCAGTCGCTCTGATCGATGACCGGATATCAGAGGAGCAGTTTAGCCTGATTCTCTTTGAGGTTGACAAATACAGCTGAAATTCGTTGGCGTCAGAAACAGGGCATTGGCTTAATATCAGAAGACGAAAAAAGAAGCTTTTTCAGGGTGCGAAAGACGAAGCGATGATAACAGCCCGTACGAAATTATTGGAAGATCTCAATCAAGCTGGAACCAGTGGCACCTAAATATTTCTTGCTGGCGAGCTTAAACGACCTCTAAGGCTGGTCGACCCCGGGCCGGCTCTCAGAGAGCTGATCCAACCTCAATCCCCTTATTTGTTTTCCAGGGTCTGCTCAAAAAGGCTCTTCCTGGTCGTAACATTGCACGTACAAATCACCCCGTTATCGGTAGCGACCGTAAGCCGCGGGACTCGAGTATATGTACCACACGCCGTATTTTCATATTCGCGAATCAGCCAATCACACCCAGTGTGTAAGAGCCCTTTGATTTTACCTCCATCCCGCTCATGAGTTTTTCTGTTACCGGAAAAAGGTCTAAAACACATGCGTCTCGTCAGTGTCTTTAGGACGAAATGGGTACAACTGACTGGTTAGGATCGAATGGGCAAAACCTGGTGGTTACATCTGATCAGTGTCTTTTGGACGAAGTGGGTAGAACTGACTGGTTAGGATCGAATGGGCACAACTGGATGGTTACATCTGATCAGTGTCTATAGGACGAAATGGATACAACTGACTGGTTCGGACCGAATGGGCACAACATGCTGGTTACAACTGGCTTGTTACTTCCTAAAGCATACTAAGAAAACATACTCATCTTTCACAGTTGACCTAATAGTCTGGCAGTTACCTCCCTCACTCGCTTGTTAGCGACCCGTCAGCTTTGATAAAGTGAAACGTTTTATTGTCGCGCCCGCACACTAGTACTGGTAAACCGCTTAGAGGATCTAAGCCTGTCCAGGAACCGCGGTGCGAGGCGGACCGGACCGTCCATGCTAATAAACCCTATTGGTTATATTGGGCTACAGGGCTTGAGATGTCATTTCATCTCAATGTCGGGTAAAAGTCCCACAAAATTGGAAGCAACGTCTCCAAAATGACCTTTACAGTGTTGACGGGGACGTTAAACCTCAAATCAAACAAACAAATTGTCACGTCCGATAAAATTTGTCAGCTTCGATTTTTCTGGTTAGCTTCGATACGAACTGACGATTAAATCGCAAAGCGCTGAAAAAGACATGTATCACAAATTGTCTGTTTACCTCGTAAAAAGTCAATGTTGACACTCTTTTATGGGCGAGCGATACATTCTTTTTCCTATGCAGTAATAGGCAATATCAGGTGGTCCTATTGATTTCGTATTTCATCTCTAAACGTGTCGAGCACCAGTTTCGCAGACGGCGAATCCATACACTCAATGCCGTGGTGGTAGGCCGTCCTAAGGCAGGCCATGGAAGACGAACTAGAATGGAAATTTATCCTAGAACTTGGGCCCACCAGAGCCCCGAGCCGGTGAGGGTGGTGGGCCGTCCCAAGAGCTCTGGGTTTTCGTGTTGCTTCGCGGCGTCTTTGCGAGCCTGTAACGAGCTGAGAGCCCTTGAGGTTCAAATGGGGTTTCTGAGGTCAAAATAAAAAAATTGTTCTGCCTCCCTGCTAATGACCTGAAACGAGGTAAGAGCCATGGAGGCCCAAATGGGGCTTATGAGGTCAAAATAATACGTCTGTTCGCCCCCCCCCCCCTCTGCTGCTACGCCAGAATACCCCTAAATGGGCATTCCTATTTCACAGGAATGTTGCCTGGATTGCTACCACCAAAATATTTTAAATCGTTCCGCTCCGTTGAACAAGATGGCCACGAGAGCTTAAAATAGAAAAATCTGAAAACGACAACTCCTCCTGTACCCTTGGGCCAATTTCATTCAAAATCTATAGGTATGTTGCTTAGGTGACCCTTGACCAAATTAGCTAAAACGATACCGCTCCAATGAGCAAAAATGACCACCAGAGTTAAAATTAGATAACCATCGTAAGTTTGCTTCAAACGCGAACTCCTCCTAAGCTCTTGGGCCAATTTGATACAAATTCACAGTAATGTTGCTCAGGTGACACCCTACCTTAATAGCTAAACGTGTCTGCTCTGATGGACAAGATGGCCACCAGAGCTAAAACAGAAACAAACTTTAAACGACAACGTTTCCTGTACCCTTAGGCCCTTTTCATTCAAATTTCATAGGAATGTTGCTTAGGTGACCGTTTACCAAAATCGTCAAAACGGTTCTGCTCCAATGAGCAAAATGGCCACAAATGCTAAAAACACAAACACATTGTAAATTTACTTCCAATGCAAACTACTCCTAAACCATTCACCCAATTTGATTCAAACTTCACAGGAATGTAACCTAGGTGGCTCCCTACCAAAATAGCTAAAATCGTTCTGCTCTGATTGTTTATTTGGCTGTCAGAGCTAAAAACAGAAATATGTCAATTTTCTTCAAACATGAATTCCTCCTAAACGCTTGGGCGAACTTCATAAGAACGATGCCTTGGTGAATCCCTACCAAAATAGCTAAACTCGTTCTGCTCTGATGAACAAGATGGCCACCAGAGGTAAAAATAGAATGTTCTAGATCCAGTGACACTCAGGTGAGCCCTCTTGTTTATTGTATTTACAGGTTTTAACCAACGTCGGCGATGCTTATAGCTCTACCACTGGGATCTTCAGAGCACCTATCTCGGGGCTTTATCAGTTTTCAGTCTCCATCCTCTCTCTAATAAAAAATGAATACGCCCACATACAGTTGATGAGAAACGGTGATGAACTAGGGAGGTTGTTCGCTGGAGATGTTGTGGCTGCCTATGGACAAATGGGTTCATTTACAGTCCCCACGCTTCTCGCTGAGGGGGATGAGGTGTATGCCAGGGAGATGGAGTCCCTAACCGGACACATACACGGCGAGAGTTACTGTTCTTTCTCTGGGGTTCTTCTGTTACACTGAATTATGTTTTTAAGTTAGCATGATGGCAGGACAATAGGATGAAACGTATTAAGTTAGCAGAATGGCAAAACAACAAGAAAATACATTACGAAAACACGCCAATACACATGCATTGTAAACTTTACCAATAAACTACGAAAATTTTACAGTGAAAAACTGTGATATTTTTCTTATTTCCGCTCAAAATATAGATTGTAGATACTCGTTAGAACCGCCTCGACGAGGCGGTTCTAACGAGGCGGTTCTAACGAGTACCCACAATCTATGATTTTGAGAAGAAATAAGAAAAATAATGTATACCCCTGCAAACCCAAGTTTAAACCCTATTGGTTTCATTGGGCGACAGGGCTTGAGATGTCATTTCATCTCAATGTCGAGTAAAAGTCCCACAAAATGGAAGCAACGTCTCCAAAATGACCTTTACAGTGTTGACGGGGACGTTAAACCTCAAATCAAACAAACAAACCCCAGTTTTACTATATAAAAGTTGGGTTGAAGCGGGTCAAATTTACATAGGCATGTTTTCGTGATGGGATGAAATTATAAAGTTAGCAGTATATCGGGGCAGTACATGTAGCTGACTGTTGTGTGAAATGTTTGAAACGAACGCCAGGAATGTCCGACGCCTTTCTAAACGTCTCAGTAAAATATTTGTGCACGTCTCAGTAAACTTGTGGTGCATACTGGCTTACAGTTATGTTGTTAAACCATTAGATGCCAATCGCAACAATTTTTGTGTAGTTTGCGATCTGCTGCTGACTTAAAAGTATTTTTTGTAAAAGGTATGGACTTAGATCAGAGGAGCAGTCTGATCAGCGTCCATGCCTCCGCCCATAGGGGTTTGAACAAATATATTGGCTGCACGATGCTTCCACGCAGAGCTGAATCCGGCCCGCACACTAGTGTTGGTAAACCGCTTAGAGTATCTAAGCCTGTCCAGGAACCGCGGTGCGAGGCGGACAGCCCATGCTAATAAATTCTATTGGTTTCATTGGGCGACAGGGCTTGAGTTGTCAATTTATCTAAATGTCGGGTAAAAGTCGCACAAAATTGGAAGCAAAGTCTCCAAAATGACCTATACAGTATTGACGGGGACGTTTAACCTCAAATCAAACAAACTTATGATCAGCGTCTACAGTGTTTGTCACAGTGTGAACTCAGACCAGACTGCTCCAGAGGAGCCTGGTCAGGTTCATAGTGTTTCCCTGAATGTTAAAATGTGTCTGAAACGTTTGGGAGTAGATTCAGATCATGAAAACACGCCTAAATTAATCCATTTTTATTTTTTTCCGCAGAAAGAAAGAAAAGAATATTGTCCGATACAAAATGTGGTGGTTTTTTCTTAGTTTTGCCTAATCGAGGCGGTTCTAACGAGAACCCACAAGCTATGTTTTAAGCAGAAATAAGAAAATATATAATGTACACCCCTATAAACCTCAGTTTTACTGTATAAAAGTGGGATTGGAGGGGGGTCAGAATTATAGGCGTGTTTTGGTGATGAGCATACGACATAAAAAGATGCATTTTTTGCGGCATCTAACATGTTAACGGACAAAGGCCTCTTCAACAAATCGCTTCTGGGCTCCAACAAATTAGCTGGATGTCAGGACAGCAAGACGAAATATATCAAGTAAGCAGAAAAGCAGAATAGCTAAATGGTACTGTAAAAGAAGCAGGGTAGCTGGACAGTATAATGAAATGTTTAGGTACATGTACATTGTAAACTTTACCGCCGACAAAACGCGAAATTGCAGATGAAAAATTGTGATATTTTTCTGAAGAAAAATAAGGTTTACCCCTGTAAACCCCAATTTTACTATATAAAAGTGGGGTCCACGGGGGTCAACATTATATAGGCGTGTTTTCGTGAAGAGTTAAGACTAAGTCTGCTTTAAAAAGCTTACATGTATTTAATAGGTTGCAGTTATTCTTTCTTTGTTTTATCTACGTAAAGTGACCTCTGGCCAGATACCACCTTTGGGATGATTCAAAAGTGGTCTTAATGACAACTTTTTAACAGTACCAAAGGTGGTCATAATACTCATCACGAAAACACGCCTATATAATTTTGACCCCCTTGAACCCCACTTTTATATAGTAAAACTGGGGTTTCCGCGGGTATACCTTATTTTTCTCATTTCTGCTCTAACATATAGATTGTGGGTACTCGTTAGAACCGCCTCATCGAGGCGGTTCTAACGTGTACCCGCAATCTGTATTTTGAGCAGAAATAAGAAAAATATCACAATTTTTCATCTTATTTTTTTATTTTTTCGGCGATGAAGGTTGCAATGTATTTGTATAGGCGTGTTTTCGTAATGGACAAAGACCTCTTCAACAAATCGCTTCTCCATAAAATTAGCTGGATGTCAGGACAGCAGGAAGAAATATATCGTGTTAGCAGAATGGCAGAATAGCTGAATGGTACTGTAAAAGCAGCAGGATAGCTGGACAGTAGAATAAAATATTAAGGTAGAAGGTTGGCTGGACAGCAAGGTTATCATCATATGTTAAGCACCATAACAATATTCAAGAAAATAAATCAAAGTTTGGCCGACGTCTTGTAGAAATTATCAAATTACAATCTGTTCGGAATTTTAAACATTACGCAAACACGCCTATACAAATACATTGCCACTTTTGTCGCAGAAAACATGCAGATTTTAAGATGAAAAATTGTGATATTTTTCTTATTTCTGCTAAAAATATGGATTGTGGGCACTCGTGAGAACCGCTTCATCGAGGCGGTTCTAACGAGTACCCACAATCTATATCTTAGAGCAGAAATAAGAAAAATAAGGTATACCCCCTGAAACCCCAGTTTTACTATATAAAAGTGGGGTCCAAGGGGGGTCAAAATTATATAGGCGTGTTTTCGTGATGCGTTTTACAATCTTGTAAATGAGAATTGTTTTCATCAGGTACCGAACAATTCCTACATTAAGACCACCTTTGGGGCTGTGCGAAAGTGGTCTTTAAGACCACTTTTGAACAGTCCCAAAGGGGGTTCCTGAACGTGAGACACTGCGTGCAGAAAACACAAAGGAAGAATAACTGCACCCCTATAAATAAGCTTTTTCCACTCGCTAAATTAGGCTTAATTTTAGTTGGTCTTAACGGCGGCATTTCACTGTATCTTTAGTGCATCACATGAATAAATGTTCGCTTTCTCAGTTCTTTTCAATCACTGTATTTCTCTTCACCTGTCTGATATTTACGGTACCCGGAAACGGACATGTATTTTTAAATATATGGTACGAACATTCGACACGCCATGCACACCCTCCACTGCCATCGACTGTTACTGACCTTCACCTTCTTTTCCCGATTTGCTGAACAATGTATAGTCTGGCTTATGCCCGTTTTTTTTTTTTTTTTGTTTTGTTTTTTTTCTTCTTTTTTCCTGTTGTTATTGTAGTTGTTGTCGACAAAGCATTGTAGCTCTCTATCGTCTGTGGATTTTTTCTCAACATTAAAAACAACAACAAAAAATTGGTCTTAGGGAGAATGGGAACAGCGTGCACATTTTCCCAGTCGTTTTGTCAAAGGGAGACAACTTTCAGGACTTCCTGATCCCTTTTCTATAGGATCAGTCCCACCGAAAAAGGGGCCAACTCTTGAAGGAAAGTATTTGTTCCTGAAGAGCAAATTCTTTCCTTTAAGATTTGACCCCTATTGACATAGGAGACAAAAATACTTTTGCAGGAGTTTTCTCCCCTGAAGGCGTTCCCATTCCCTTAACTATTTGCAAAGGTGACAAAAATTGCCACAAGCGGGAAGGAGCTAACCCTTTAGATGCTATGAAAATCTGCATCTTAAAATGTCGCCTGTTTACGTCGTCTAGTGAATCTTCTTGCAAACTTTTCAAACGTATTTTAATACATGTAAACGGTGTGGACCCTGGTCAGACTGCTCCTACAGGTACAGTCTGATCTGGGTCCACACTGTTTGCAGAAAATGGTTTTTGAAGTTGCCAATAGATAACAGAGCGGACGTTAATTTTTGTGACTGGAATCTTAAGTAAGGCTGCCACAATTAATCGTATATCCGATCGATAAATTTTACAAAAATGTTTATCATTTCTGATTTGCTTTTAATCGATTACTTGATAGGTACAATTTACTACCCAAAGTTATGCCTAAAATAGCTGGATGAGTGGCAAACAGTGCAGACCCTGATGAGACGCCGCATTATGCGGCGTCCCATCTGGGTCTACACTGTTTGCTCAGGCCTGTCTGTTCAAATGTACATATGGTAAAGTGGAACATATGGTAAGAGTCATGCTCAGACAGAAAGCCAGACAGGTAAAATAGTGACAAAAATCTTAGCGATTACTAATCGGTAATCGATCGCAATGACGGGACTGATAATCGATTATCTTTTCAGCTCCGATTAGCCAGCCCTAATCTTAAGGGTTAATATCATTTTCTCAGAAGATAGTACGAGTATATTGGCACAAGCTTCTGTAAATTGTGACTTTATCAAAAAATGCCGCATTCACTGGCGTATAGACTGTAGTTGTTTGCAATAGTATTTCTGTTAGCATAGCTTAAGAGGATCTTACATGAGTGTGTTAAAGTATTATTGGATTATTATTAAACGAGTTGAAGAAAAGGGATAAAATGCGGGCTTTGCCGAACATTTTATGCTTTTTCCTCAATGAGTTTGATGAATTCTATAATACATGACCACGAATGCAGATTCCATTAATCATATGACATAAAACCGTATTTTATTCACGACTGTTTTGTTTACAAAAAGGTCAATGTTCCGCCATCAGTAACTGCGCAATTAGCAGTTTAGCAATACAACATCCCTCGTCGGTGCATTACAGTGCAGATACGTCAAAATACAATGACACCCTGAACAAGAATTTGATTATCGTTGAAAACGTCATCATACATGCGATTGTTGACGGGACGTTAAACCTGAATTCGAACAAAATCAGTTTCTCTTAAGAGAAAGATTTAGGGAATAACTGTATTCAAAATTGTCATTTTGGGAGGTAAATCGGTGGTTTTACGGTCGGAAATTTCGTATTACGGCGACGCGTTAGCGGAGCCGTAAAACGGAGTTTGCGACCGTAAAACCGACAGTTTACCTCCCCAAATGATAATTTTCAATTCACTTTTCCCCATTCTAATGCACTTATTCACTTATTTTGTTTGAAAAAAAAAGTTGTTTTTAGCCCTAAACGGAAAGCGCAGTGAGCTGCGTAAAACCAAATACCAACCAATAAAAAGCTATGTTACATCATGACGTCAGATTTCCGTAATATACGTTCGGAAATTTAGGACGTTATCCAATCAAACATCGCGTTACATACCGCAGTGCATTAGAATTTTTAGTTTGACATTGAGATTACATATAGAGATGCAATGATATAACAGACGCTCGAGTGTTTTAACCAACATGACAATGTGATTAAATTTACAGAAATAAGATGTCATAATGCCAAATGAATTGTGCCTAGCTAGAAGTGGCACGGTTGTAGCTACAAAATTTCATTTGCAGACAGTAAAAGCTCCAACCAGACTGCACATATGCGCAGTCAGACGGGAGTTTTCGCTTAACGCATTAGTTAGCTTTATAGTTCCACAACCCTGCCCATCGGGGCTTGGATAAAAAGAGATTGGGCTGCATTGATCTGAAACCGACCGAACTTAACTTGTCTAAGCTTGTCCAGGAAAAGTGATGCGAGTCAGGCCGCTCCTAAACGTTAGCGGTTTCTTTGAGTGGTAGGTCTTAAGATGTCATTTTAACTCAATATCGGATAAAAGTCCCTCAAAATCGGAAGCGACGTCTCCGAAAAGACCTAAATAGTGTTTCCTCAACGCAAATAAGTACAGTCAAATTCCTATATTAAGACCACCTTTGTGACTGTTCAAAAGTATTCTTTAAACCCACTTTTGAACAGTACCAAAGGTGGTCTCGGCCCTGAGGACACGGTATGTAGAAAAAAAACAAAGAAAGAATAACTGCAGCCTACTAAATAAACTTTTTAAAGCAGAATACGTCTCAATTTTAGGTGGTCTTAACAGCTGAATTTTGGCTGCAGTTCCGTCAGCTACAAACTGATCAACAACTGCTCTGATCTACTCTTCTGGTCTTAGTATTCGGTTATATTGAATATGTTATAAGTAAGGCTGTCACGATTAATCGTATAATCGATTAATCGATCGAAAAATTCCACAAAAATGATTATCATTTCTGATTTGCTTTTAATCGATTACTTGATAGGTACAATTTACTACCCAAAGTTATACCTAAAATAGCTGGATGAGTGGCAAACAGTGTAGACCCTGATGAGACGCCGCATTATGCGGCGTCCCATCTGGGTCTACACTGTTTGCTCAGGCCTGTCTGTTCAAATATACATATGGTAAAGTGGAACATATGGTAAGAGTCATGCTCAGACAGAAAGCCAGACAGGTAAAATAATGACAAAAATCTTAGCGATTACTAATCGATTATCGATCGCAATGACATGACTGATAATCGATTATCTTTTCAGCTCCGATTAGCCAGCCCTAGCTATAAGTACTCTAAAACAGAGCGGCAAGTACAGTGAAGTTCCGCTATAAAGGCCACCTATAATTAGGACTAATTCTGCTATTAAAAGCTTATTTTGAAGGATACACTTAATATCTTCTAGAACAGAAATATGCCATTGATAGGAAAAATAACATAACTTATATAGAATGGGCAAAAAGAAGGACAGATCCAACAACACACAGGACCGATAAAAAACTAGCCCCCCTCATGATGGTCAAACCCCCCTCCCTTTTTAATTTAGAAACGGACTTTCCGAAAATAAATAAAACTAAAAATGCCGAACAACCAGCAACCAGACCTGACATGACGAAAACCATCACACTACTACAATTAAAACATATATTAACAGACATCTTACACACAAACACGTCCAATATGAGTAAAAGGCAGAAAGAAAGTGTAGTATCAAACATCATAGAGAAGCATGTGGATGAAAGAGATAACACCCCCCCTCATACAAACCCATAACCTACCCCCAGCTCCCTGTAAACCAAATGTACCGAGGTATGCTCCTCAAAATACAGGAACTGCCTCATCCAATCAAGTTAGAAGGCCAGATCCTATAAATACAAATGCCAACACAAGGGTTGCCCAGCAAAAAAACAGACGACCAAATAACTCTTTACCTAAGGCAACGTACCATAGTAACAATATTTACACGTTACTATCACAAGAGACCTCCGGTAGACACTAACACCCCCGTCATTGCCCCACGACTACAGCAACGGCTTCACACACGCGGCTGTAACAACAACTTCTGACCTTGAATTGGTACAATGGAACATCCGTAACATGGGTAATATTTCCGAACTTAGGTCACAACTGGAAGATAAAAAACTTAAGCCCCATCTACTTTGCCTACAAGAAACGTGGTTGAAAAATAAAATACCCCATATACCCAATTACAAAGCCGCCTCCTTCAAACATAGAATAGACAGAGGAGGCGGAGTCCTAACATATATTAGAAACGATTTACCTTTTACAAACTTAGACCTCAAAATTGAGCAAACCAACCTTGAATACTGTGCCACCACCATATATTTGAAAAAAGATAAAATAACTATTCTTAATTGCTATGACCCTCCTCATAGCGAATCCACAGCTGATGAATATCAAAAGGTCCTTGACCTTATCCCTACCAAAAATTTCATCCTTGTAGGCGACCTTAATGCCCATTACTCCTTATGGAGCTCCAAATCAAACACAAAGGGAAAAACTTTACTTGACCTCGTCATAAATAACTGCCTTATTATACTCAATGAGAATGATGAAGCCACGATGGCCGAACATACTACATCGCCTGACCTGTCAATAGCCACTCCAGCCCTGAGCATAGGTACAATCTGGGAAACCCTGGGCAACACTTGTGGAAGCGATTACCTCCCCATCTACCTCCGATTTCTTTCAAAATTCAATGCACTGGGGACAGCCCACAATCCAAAATGGAACTTACAAAGAGCTGATTGGGAAAAATTCAAAATTCTGTGCTCAGAAACATTAAAAATAAATGAAAACAATCCAACACAGGAAATAGCAACATACTTTGTAGAATCCCTCCAACAAATTTGTCAGAAAACTATTCCTAAAACAAAACCAAAAGTAAAATCGCTCCGACCGCCCTGGTGGGATCAGGAAATTTATACAGCTATCAAAAAACGTGAACAAGCTAGAAAGAAATACCTTAAAAATAAAACTCCAGAACAAAAACGAAACTATAACAGGTTAAAAAATGAAGCAAGAGACATTAAAAGGGACAAACAGATTAATTCATGGCGTGACTTTGTATCTAAACTAGACCATAAGGCAAACTCCAAAACAGTATGGAATATGATTAACCGCTTCCGGGGCAAACCTACTGACCATATTACCTGCCTAGAGGTAAACAAAACTATCATTACCGATGAAAAAGAAAAAGCTAATGCTCTAGCACAACATTATGACAACATGTCGAAATCGTCAAATCATATGCCCAAATTTCAAGCTGTTAAAATAATTGTGGAAGATAGGGGACTTGGTCACATCCCGGAACCCCAGGCAACAGAAAACAACTCGGACTTAAACCGACCCTTCACATTTTTTGAACTGGCAACTGCACTATCATCCAAAAAGGAATCAACACCAGGAGCGGACACTATCCACTATGAAATGCTCAAACAACTACCCGATAACTCTAAAATGGAACTATTGAAACTTATGAATATCTCCTATCAAAGAGGAGAACTCCCACCTGAATGGAAACTTGCCACCATCATACCTATTATGAAACCAAATAAAAATAAACTGGAACCAGGGTCATACAGACCTATATCACTTACATCGTGTATCTGCAAAACAATGGAAACCATGATTGCTAAACAATTGACGGCCCATTTAGAAAACAAAGGGCACCTGGCTGACACTCAATCCGGTTTTAGACCCAACAGATCTACCACTGATCAACTAACCAGATTAGACTCTGAGATAAATATGGCCTTTATGGAAAATAAGATAGTAGCTGCCGTCTTTCTAGACCTGGAAAAAGCCTTTGACCTCATGTGGTCAACAGGAACCATCTGTAAACTGAAGCAATTTGGCATAAACGGAAACATGCTCAAATGGATACACAATTTCCTCCACAATCGAAAAATTCAAGTAAGGGTGGGACAAGAAACATCAAATCAGCACAAATTAGAAAATGGCTGTCCCCAGGGCAGTGTTATTAGTCCCATTCTCTTCAATATAATCATGGTTTCATTAAAAGAGAATCTCGACCCTGAAGAAAGACTGCAGCTGTCGCAATTTGCAGACGATAGCGCAATATGGAGAAAACATTATTCACCCAATTGCGCCGTAGATGCCCTTCAAAAAGCACTAAAAAAATCGAATTTTGGGCTGAGGCGTGGGGGTTTAAGGTGTCCAACACTAAAACTAAAGCCATACTTTTAAGACGTAAAAAAAACATCGACACCTCCAAATTCGATCTCAAACTTTTTGGCAAAAAACTTGAATTTGTGGACAATGTAAACTTTCTAGGGGTGATCCTTGATAAAGCACTCAGATGGGATGAGCACATAAAACAGCTCATCCAGAAATGTAAGAAGGACCTAAACATTCTTCGTTTGGTCAAGGGCACATCTTTTGGTGCTGATAAGAATACCCTTATCAACCTATACAAAGCCCTCATCTTAAGTAAACTAGATTATGACGCACAAGCCTATAACTCTGCCTCACAAGCCCAACTTAAAAAGCTCGACACAGTACAAAACCAAGCCCTTCGCATTGCAACAAGGGCTTTTATATCCACCCCGATTAATGCACTCGAAGTAGAATGTGGCATAAAACCACTCCATTTAAGAAGAGAGGAATTAATCCTAAAATATTGGGCACGTTCCTCGCCTTTGGGTAAAAATCTGCCTGTAAATGCCCTCATTGGGGAACATGGGTGCCAAACTACTAAAAAGGCGCACCAATACCGACCATACTCCGTTACAGTTCAGAAGCTCATAGCTGAGCTGAACATACCTAAGGACATCGAACCACCCCATTATAGAAACAAGTGTGACTTAAAGCACAACCCACCCTCCTGTACAATCAAGGACATTATTGAAAAAAAAGGCGAAAATGACATAACAATTATGAAACAAAGTAGTATAAACTATATAGAAAAAAACATAGGGGTAGATTACAGATATATACAGATGGCAGCAAAGATATTTAAAAAAAACAGCAGGAGCAGCAGTTTCGGTCCCTGATGAAAACTTGAATATCGAACTCAAAATCAATCCGAGCCTGTCGATATTTACTATTGAACTGATAGCAATAGAACATGCCATTAAATGGATCATCGATAATAACATCCCGGAGGCAGTCATACTTACAGACTCCCTCAGGTCAATACAAGCCCTCCAATCTGGCCAATCAAAAACAAGACCAGATAAAATAAACAAAATACTTCTACTCTTAGACTCAGCTAAAGACAAAGGCAACAATATCTACCTGGAATGGATTCCATCCCATGTAGATATCCCAGGTAATGAAATGGCAGACTCAAGTGCCAAATCAGCAATGACAAACGGTAAAAACGATCAGACCTTACCGACCAAAACAGAAATATACCCGGTAAGTAACCAGGCCATTATGACAAAATGGCAAAAATTATGGGACAACCCACAAAGTAAAGGTCGCTTCTACCATAGACTGGAACCTAAGGTTAAAAATACTACCACCCATTACAGCGATAACCGAAAACATGACGCAGTTTACACACGTTTGCGTCTAAACCATAGTAAACTAGGGACCCATTGTGTATTTAACCACATCAAATGTAATACATGTGATAACGATGAACAAAATGACATCAAACATATCCTTTTCCACTGTGAAGGAAATATAGAACCCAGACAGGAATTAAAAGCTGCACTGTTTATATTGGGATACAACACTTTTGATGAACGAGACCTACTTAACCCCCCACGAAACATTAGGCCTCAGATAGTTGAGGCAATCATTACATTTTTGAAAGACACTGAGTTATTTGATAAAATATAGACAGCTGCAGTATAAAAGAGTAACCATGTAATACTAATCCAAGTTTATTTCTCTTCCAGCGCTGGAATCCTTTCATGCAGCGATCATTAATACTGCATGTTTCTTTCTCTTACAGACACAGCCTCCAATAACCACCTGGCCCTATCCCAATAACACCATATATCCTTGCCCCCAGGGACCCGGGGGAGGTTGTCCGGAGACAGGATTCCCCCACTCTCTAAACTAGATCATAAAGCAATATGAATCTCTCAATCTAAATATGCTGGGCGTGGGACTAAGGTTTCTAGGTTTCAATCAGAGAGCCAACCAATGCTGCTAACGTTAGGTTACTGACTGCGGGAGGCAATCTGGTTCCCTGTGCCTTGTTCCATAACCAGTCTTTAATTACATGTAGATGCCCAGAATTGTGTTCAGGACATCCTGAATGCATTAGGTTTGCACATCCGTTTATGCCAAAAGTGCTTGTATGTAGTTTGGCGTGTGCGGATTTGTGAACCTATATATTCCTGTTCAGGCGCACGCGGGTGTGGTTGGCTGGTGAGCCAATGGTTGACTGGTCGCTATGGCTGTGTGTGCCGGAAAATGATTTATATTCATTGGTTCTCTCGATTTTGGCAGGCAGTTTCATCTGTGTGTCTGGGTCGGGAGAATCAACTGGAGTAGCATATAAGTTTCTCTCTAAACAAATTATTTAAATCAAAAATTGCGCCTGGTCGTGATCGAGTGCTTGCTGGGGCATGGGCTGGTTGCAACCTAGGTGGGGGCACTTTCCCAATCAGACCGTGACCGCGTTGTGCCTCTGGCCTGCGCCGTCGCGAACAGGTGAATTATTTTTACTAAGAATTTAACAGTGCTGCTTATGCTGCCCGACCCATACATATAGACCCCATTCTCATATTTCTGCCTCTCCGTGCACCTGGGGGCTTCGGGCTGGTGCCCTGGGGACATGATTCCCCCACCTTGGGCGGACTGGCCGTTCCCGGGACGGTGGCCCGGGGTCCCCGGTTGCATGGGTGCGGGGGGGGGGCACAAAACCCGCACATTCTTATACAGTGGTTACATGAGCACTGCTTCTACCTCTTACAGACCCTACCCTACATGACTTGGACTAGAGCCGGTTGAGCCGAAGCGGGGCGCTGTGGTTGCGGCTCATTTGCTTTGCACTTATGTGTGCTCCGCCGACGCAACACATCGGTGATAGACAAGTCTAAACTTAGGCTTATGTAACCCTAACCCTAACCCTAGCCCTAACCCTAACCCTAACCCTAACTCCAATACACACTAATCATAATTTCTCTTGCAGGTACACGGGGATCCTTGACGGGGAATCCCACCATACCTCGTGTAGGACAGCTACCGAGAAGTTATCAGCTGGGTGCCCAGAAGGCTGCCTCGTAGAGGCCCCCTTGGGGACACCCTCCTGATGAAACCCGGAAATGTGCGAAGCGAAGACAGCATGCTGTCAGAACGGAGCATACATTTCTGAAGTAGGTCAAATACAGAACAATTTAATAGGCGGGGCAACGGTAATGACCAAATTTGATAGGGATTTGGACACAGGAAGACCCTTAAAAAAGCCTTTTAGACCGACCGTTCAAAATGAAATAAAAGCGAAATTGCACAATGGCTGGTTAGCCACATACTTGCCTTTGCCAAACCACATAACTTTTCACCACTAAAAAGACACGCCTATGTGTAAACATTATAATTCTAACCACACTGATCCTGAACAAAAGAGGGTTACAACACTACCACATACAATCAGAACTAATCCATAATGTATTACACTCCATATATCCCCAATATGATATCCTCCTTCACGTAGGATGAGATAATGATATGCAAATATGGCGGTCCGGTCCCAATTGACCCACTTACGAATTTATAAGAACTCGACATCCTACGTCGATGAAAGCATTACCTTTTCAGAAACTCAAAAGCTAAGAAGCAAAAAAGGATTGACCTCCTTTCGCATCCTCCGCGATAGAAGTCATCAACTGCACACTGATTGGCTGGATTAACTACAAACTAAGAGAAAAGCAACAACCAAAACACCAACATATGACATCCCAACGCGACGAAATTAGGGGCCAGTAGTACATGGTACTACCAAGATTATCCTTGCAGAGACCTGGGGGGTGGCGACACAGCATAGCCGTGTTCTCAAGGTGGTAGAGCACGGGTACTAGGACATTTTGCAATAGCCGAAATTGGCTGGTCTAATAGTAACCCTGCCAGTATTGCCGCCGCCGTTCAAAATTCAAAATTACATGCATTATCACCCTTTAACAAGCACCGTGTCCATAGGCGTTTTCTCTACCACGGCAGGGGTGGGGGGTAGAGTCTAATGGAAGCCAAAATCGATAATGCATGAGAAGCTTTTTTCCTCGATCAGACAAGGGCTGTGTACTGACACATTTTGCAGCCGGAATTGGCAACGTGTCACCACATTCTAGAGCCCGACCAATGGTCTGCATCTGCATTCAAAATTCGAACCCCGCCAGAGGACTGCCCATTTAACAGGACAAACGCTTAACATTGGGTGGGTTCTGTGCCTACATGACATCTTGAGCGGGGGATGTGGGAGGTGGGATTGACCTACTTCTCACATCCTCCGCGAAAGAAGTCACCTAACTCCCAATCGGCTAGCTGATAACTGTCAAGCAGACAGGAGTCAGCATATTGGCAGCCTAGGGAAAAGAGCAGTACCTACAACTAATCCCAGATGGCGAACTGGGGGTAGCCCCTATGTGCCCATGGCGCCCGGTTACCTTAAAAACAACCGTCAGTCATACACTTAATGTTTCTTTGTCAGTGTTTTCTGTCTACAATGTCCTCTGGCTAGGGACCAGCGTTGGGACTGTTCAAAACTGTTGAACAGTCCCAAAGGTGGTCTTAGTACAGGAATTTTACTGTTTTCACTGATCTTAGTCTTCCGAATGATCTAAACGTGTAGTTGGCAAAGAGCGCAGGTCCAGATCAGACGCCGCAGTATTTTGGGTCGACTGACAAACAATCGAGCTAAAAAAAAAAAGTAGGTTACGTCCATTCTAGAGTTGGGCTAAATGGAGAAAGGGACTTCAAGTAGTTTGGCAGGCCAGAAGCCGCAACTGGTAGGGTGGCAGATGATATTAAGCAAAACCCTGAGAATTCAGCAACACGCCTATTGTTAACTTTACCGCCGAAAAAATGAAAATGTTAAGATGAAAAATTCTGATATTCTGCTTTTTTCTGCTCAAAAAAGTAGATTTTGGGTACTCGTTAGAACCGCCTTATCGATCGAGGCGGTTCTAACGAGTTGCCACAATTTATATTTTAGAACAGAACTGAGAAAAATAAGGTTTTACCCATGTAAATCCCAGTTTTATTGTATAAAAGTGGGGTTCAAGGGGGTGGTCAAAATTATGTAGGCGTGTTTCTTTATGTACGGGCAAATGGTGCAGTCACATCTCAGAAGCTGCGTGAACAAATTGAGTTAACTCTTCACCCGCTGAAACAACCATCTGATCAGTATCTTCACTTTTTGATTCGATTTGTGAATTTGTAGGAAAACATTACATCAAATAGACTGATTGGTTGCAAGTAAGAAATTCCGCCACCGCCCATTGGGGCTTGAAGAAATAAATGGGCTGCATGATGCTTCCACGCAGAGCTGAAATCAATCGTACATTATGTACTAGTAAACCGCTTAGAGGTTCTAAACATGACCAGGGAAAGTGACGCGAGTTGGATCGACCATGCAAATAAACCCTTTTGGTTTCATTGGGCGGCAGGGCATGATATGTCATTTCATCTCAGTGTCGAGTAAAAGTCCCACAAAATTGGAAGCAACGTCTCTAAAATGACCTATGACGGTAAACCTCAAATCAAAGAAAAAACAAAAGCAAGTAAGAAATGAGTGCTGTTTAATAAATGTATTCAGCAGGACACCTGTTAAAACAACCGAAAAGGGTCATATAATGATACGCAGAGTAAACATATTTGCACATGTATGCACGATACACACGCGCAGGAGATCCCGGTTCGAGTCTAAACAGAGTGGCTGATAATTTTATTGTCCGTTGGATCAGCAGATAAAACATGGGATGCGCCTGACCTGCACGTGAGTAGTGTGACCCTGGGCGAGTCATCTAACTCCGATGTGCACCAGAAAACCCGGTTCATGTTTGTACATTTTGTTAAAATACTGGAATTTAAGATTTAAACGAATCAGTTTAGGTTTCAGAACTACTTTCTTTTTTTCAGCCCAGAATCATTCGTCACATCACAAAGAATTATAACATCTACCTGTTACCTGTTGAAACCAGAATACCATTAGACAGTTATTTCCCTGGACGTTGGAACAGTACTGCTTGCGATCGTCTGGGAAAGCGTAATTTCATGTATAAGTTCTGAAGTTAGATCCTTTGGAAGCAAAGAATACACCAAATAAACGAAAATAGCAGTGTCGGTTTTATTGAGTCTGTTCATGACCAGTACTGAAATGTGCAACACCGGCCACGCCCTCAGGCACCGGATTAAGCAGAACTCTATTTTCAAAATGATACCAAATGAACTCATTGATCCCAAAGGACCAGACAATGTAATCTGCACTATGATGACGTAAGGGGAGACGTTTTACGGCCCCCACATGGCACAACACCAGCTACAGTGAAAATAAATAAGTTCTGAAGTTAGATCCTTTAGAAGCAAGGAATACACCAAATAAACGAAAATAGCAGACTCGGTTTTATTGAGTCTGTTCATGACCATGCAGTACTGAAATGTGCAACACCGACCACGCCCTCTAGCACCGGCTTAAGCAGAACTCTATTTTCAAAATGATACCAAATGAACTCATTGATCCCGAAGGACCAGAAAATATAATCCGCACTATGATAAGTCTGTAAAAATAAAAGCTTTATTTCAGAAGTTTAGAGCAAAATGAATGAATGAAGGAAAATACTTATTCTACAGTGTTTTATATACGTACAAACTGTAGACAAATCTCTGTGTGGTGATAACTTATAAAACTTTGCTAGAATAAACAATTGTATAAGCATTGAGGCTGAAATTTTGTTTTTTTGATCAGTTTTGGCAAAACATAAAGATAATATATAGGCGCACAATCTTAATTTCAAACATAAATAGAAGAACTAAGACATGTAGTTATTTTTAAACTGTTCATACCATGTTGAAGTGCAGTGAATGTAGACATGGAAAATAACTTATACAAATTTATCGTTAAATAAAAAATTCACGTTTTAATAATTTCAATTTTCGTTTCCTATATATTTCTATATAGCGCTGAGTCGGATTGGTACACGTAACTGGTAAGTGACGGAAATGACGCATATTGTTCCCTATGACACCTATACTGCAAGTGCCTTTATAACTCGTTTGAATCATTTTCGTACTGCAGCATTTTGGACTTACAATAACGAAGACTCTAAACCTTCCATCACGTGATCAACTCCGTGAAATGAACACCCCACCCTAAACCCAACGTTATAAAGGGAAAACTGGGGTTTATGGGATAAAACGATGCGTATCGTATTTCTGCCCCAAGACATAGATTGTGGGTACTCGTTAGAACCGCCTCAATGAGGCGGTTCTAACTAGCACCCACAACCTATGTTTCGTGTTTAAATAAGAAAATTATGAAGGATTTCCACCAGAAAAGTAGCCATTTTGGAGATGTGGAAAATGCACAATGGCACAAGGGTGTGGTATCCGAGTATTACGGCGTAATACTTAGATTTAACCCTCAGTCTATATTTTGAGCAGAAATAATAAAAATATCACAACTGGTCAGCTTAAAAGATTTGCTTTTTGGCGTTAAAATTTACAATGTAATTTATAGGCGTGTTTTCGAAATGCCATTCGCAGGGTAGACAGTTTTGCTCATATATGCACGATACACCCGCGCAGGGGATCCTGGTTCGAGTCAAAACAGTGTGGCTGGTAATTTTATTATTTTCCCAGCCTTTAATCAGAGACAATCGACCCAGTGCACCTGTCCTGCAAGTGCCTTCATTACTCTATTAAATTATTTTCTTACTGCTGTAGTTTGCGCCCCCCGCCCATAGGGGCTTGAAGAAATATATGGGCTGCACGATGCTTCCACGTAGTGCTGAATCCGGCCCGCACACTAGTACTGGTAAACCGCTTAGAGGATCTAAGCCTGTCCAGGAACCGCGGTGCGAGGCGGACCGTCGATGCTAATAAACCCTATTGGTTTCATTGGGCGACAGGGCTTGAGATGTCATTTCATCTCAATGTCGGGTAAAAGTCCCATAAAACTGGAAGCAACGTCTCCAAAATGACCTTTACAGTGTTGACGGGGACGTTAAACCTCAAGTCAAACAAAAAAAAAACTGCTGTAGTTTGAAATTTACATTATCCAAGACTCCAACACCTCCAACAGATTTAGAAATAGCTTGACACAGTCCTACACTTTCCACAGCACAACTTCCATGACCTGGAAGGTCAACATTCTGTGTTTATATGATGAAACCACAAGAGATTAGTTCTGATTGTTTATGTTTAGGAAAGAAGTGTATCATGTTCCATTTTCTTGCAGCGAAACCATAAATCAGAAATACCAGGTGGGAGCATTTTAATTTCAACAGTACAGGTTCCAGCATATTTTATAGTTCACAGCAAAGTCTAAGATCAGTCTGTGTAGCCGTGCAGAGTGAAAACATAGTTTTAGCACACAGTAATTACTGTGATCAAAGTGGATGCGCTGGCTGATCTGAGTCTTTATCCAGCAAAACAAATAAAATATATGAATTGCTGTGTCCTGGCTGAATTTTATAATTATTCTAATCCTTTAGAAAAATCAAAGCACTGAGAGTACTGGTGGGTAGGTTGAACTGAGAATCGAACTGTTCGTTTAACTTTCAGCAAGCACAGTAGATCTGATCAGACATCGCTTTATGTGGCATCTGTAGATTCTGTTTGCCAATGCCCAAGTGCACGAGCACAGTCCACCCACCCCTCCAAACGGGGCTTGAATAAATAGATGGGCTGCATGATGCTTCCAAGCAGAGCTGAAACCGACCAGAGGATCTAAGCCTGCCCAGGCAAAGCGGTGCGAGTGGGACCGTCCATGCTCTATTGGTTTCAATGTGCGACAGGTGTTGAGATGTCATTTCATCTCGGTGCCGGGTAAAAGTTCCATAAAATTGGAAGTAACAACACAGTGTTGACGGGGATGTTAAACCTCAAATCAAACAAACAAATGATCACAGTTCAGACTGCGCTCTGACGTCTTAGGGATGCTATAAACAACCAGTACTTGGACTTTGTTCAAGGTCAGCGGCAGTCAGATGGTCAGTGATAGTTACGCAGACAATTGATGAGTTTATGACGCCACCGGTTGCTAAGGAAATGCTATCCCACGATTCCGTATTTTTGCACATGCGCAGTTTTGTGTGGCAAGAAATTAACCATTGTTCAGTCTGATCCGATAGCAGTTATTAATTTATTTGAATTTGACAAATTGAAATAGAGCGTAAGGTAAAGGTGACGTATGTCTTGCGTCACTGTGGCCTCCAACTGATATTGGCTGACAATTGGGTAAGACCTGCTATCCTTGCTGCAGGTAAGGGTAGAAGGGAGTGCTCTTATTCCTTCTGTTTCTACACTTCCATTCATTTTCCTCTGTCTCCTGTGTCCTTTACTTTAACCTAGGATCTCTTCTATATGTTTTTCTCCCTTTCTCTGGGAGAAGAGACAAAATTACCCACAGGGGTTGACGTTTAGTTAAACCCAAAACAATTAATAATCGAATAATTAACTGACAATGGTCGCGCCATGTTGCGTTAATCGCAAGACAAACAATGTGACAATGAAGATGATTGTTTGGTTGGATGAATTGGTTGGATAAATGTCCCCGTCAGCACTATTTAGGTCATTTTGGAGACGTCGCTTCCAGTTTGGTGGGACTTTTACCCGACATTGAGATGAAAAGACATTTCAAGCCCTGCCGCCTAATGGAACCAAAAGGGTTATATGCATTTGACGGTCTGACTCACATCACGTTGCCTGTGCAATCTTAGTCCTTCTAAGCGGTTTACCAGTACCCATGTGCGGTCATTTTCAGCTCTGCGTGGAAGCACCATGCAGCCCAATCTATTTTTCCAAGCCCCGATGGGCGGGGGCGAGACAGTGAAGATGAATTGATGGATTACTACCCTGACGGATTCAACATGTGGGTGATAAAGAAGAATCGTTTACACCCAGTAACAGGGTTGTTTGAATATTGAAAGTCACCGTTCCCGCGACCCCCGCCCATCAAGGCTTGAAGAAATAGATGGGCTGCATGATGATTCCACGCAGAGCTGAAACCAACACACACGAGTACTGGTAAACCAATTAGAGGATCTAAGCCAGCCCAGGCAAAACGGTGCGAATCGGACAGTTCATTCTTATAAACCGTATTGGGTTCATTGGGCGACAGGGTTTGAGATGTTATTTCATCTCAATATCGGGTGAAAGTCCCACAGAATAGTGTCCCTGTTAACACTATTTGGGTCATTTTTGAGACGTTGCTTTCTATTCCCACATTGAGATTAATCCAGTTGGTACCAGAAACCCCAAAACGGGTATTTGGCAAACAGTGCAGGCCCAGATCAGAAGCCGCAAAACGCGGCGTCTATTCAGGGCCTCCACTGTTTGCTAAAAGTTCAGTCATTTTTAATCCCCCGCCGCGAAGGGATTATAGGAATGGCTTTCGTCCGTCCGTATGTTCGGACGTCCGTCTGTCCGTCCGCACCAACGAAACGACATTTAGGGGGCAAAAAATTTGGACAGTTTGACACTTAGGTATATATTCGTGAGTCCAAATGGACTTTATTCCGTTATTTTGGTACTTAAGTGGCAAAAATTGTCTCTTAGGTGGCTTGCCGCTTAAGAGAATTTGCCGCTTTAGTAGTCAATATGCCGACGCCTAGCCACTTAAGTATCCATTCGTGAGAATGTCCGTCTGTCTGTCCGTAACACTTTCTTGTCCGCTCCATATCTCCTGAACCCTTTGATTGAGTTTCATTAAACTTTGGTCAATTATTCGTCTCAGTGAGCTGGTGTGCAGAACCCATAAATGAACCATGCCGACTCAAGGTCAAGGCCATGGTTGAAGGTCACGGGTTTGAAACTTGGAATTTTTTGTCCGTTCCATATCTCCTTTACCCTTGGAAGGATTTTCATTAAACTTTGGTCAAATATTCTTCACAGTTAGCTGAAGTGCAAAACCCATGTCAGTTTGTCCGTCTGTCAGTTCGTCCGTCCGTCCGTCTGTCAGTAACTTTTTCTTGTCCGCTCCGTATCTCTTGAACCCTTTAATAGATTTTCATTAAACTTTGGTCAATTATACCTCTTAGTGAGCTGGTGTGCAGAACCTATAAATGAACCATACCGACTCAAGGTCAAGGTCATGGTTGAAGGTCACGATTTTAAAACTTGGAATTTTTTGTCCGTTCCATATCTCCTTTACCCTTGGAAGTATTTTCATTTAACTTTGGTCAAATAGTCTTCACAGTGAGCTGATATGCAGAACCCATGTCTGTCCATCCATCTGTCTGTCAGTCTGTCCATCCGTTTGTCTGTCCGTAACTTTTTCTTGTCCGTTCCGTATCTCCAGAACCCTTTAATAGATTTTCATTAAACTTTGGTCAATTATCCCCCTCAGTGAGCTGATGTACAGAAGCTATAAATGAACCATGCCGACTCAAAGTCAAGGTCACATTTGAAGGTCACGAGTTTAAAACTTTGAATTTTTTGTCCCTTCCATATCTCCTTTACGCCTAAAAGTATTTTCATTAAACTTTGGGTCAATTATCCCCCTCAGTGAGCTAACCATGCCAACTCAAGGTCAAGGTCACAGGCGAAGGTCACAAGGTTGAGCCTTGATACAAAATGCGGCGGGGATTTGGCTGTCCTTCAGACTGCTTTCTTGTTTAAATAAATTTTGAAGAAAACGCAAACTGAGAACCCTAAATTTTGAAATGGACTCCTGCTATATATAAGGAGGAAGATTCCATTTGGTACAAAAAGGGTTAAATAACATCTCAAGCCCTGCCGCCAAATAAAAAAAAAGTGGTTTATAGTAGTTAACCAGTTCTCATGTGCGGTCAGTTTTAGCTCTGCGAACCCAGGGCCTCTCGTATACTGTACAAACACTCTACCGACTGATATACCGAGCCACACCTTCGACCTTTTACATCCCCCTCCACCCTGCATAATGAGATTTGTCCCGAATCGCTAAGTGCTATCCAGTCTGGCTATGGTACTTTCATGTTCAGGTTTTTCAAAGTTCTGCCAGAAATGTTTTTGCTTAACTGTTCATTTGTTTTTCTTGCAAGTCAAATCAGGTCAAAGATTTCTTCAGGGCCCCCTAACTCAGGGTATGAGAATTAAACAAGCATTCATTTAAAACATACAACAAACAACAAATAGCATGTATATGTATAATGGAATAGTAAAGTAACCTATAAAATCGGAGAATTCAGACATGGTATCTGCTAAGTACTGTTGTGATTCAAAAGATTGTGAACTGCAGTTTTTGTTACTTTGATTTGAGGTTTAACGTCCCCGTCAACAATGTAAAGGTCATTTTGGAGACGTTGTTTCCAATTTTCTGGGACGTTTACCCGACATTGAGACGAAATGACGTCTCAAGCCCTGCCGCCCAATGAAAGCAATAGGGTTTATAAGCATGGACGGTCCAACTCGCACCGCTTTGCCTGGGCAGGCTTAGATCCTCTAAGCAGTTTACCAGTACTCATGTGCGGGGCGGTTACAGCTCATCTATTTCTTCAAACCCCAATGGGCGGTGGCCGCTGAATTGCAGTATAAATGTCTATGAATGTTGAGGATGAAGTTTAAAAAAAAAATATTTTTCCTTAGTTTACTGTTCACACACGGGCTCGATTAATTACTTTTTGCCACACAAGACTGCGCATGGGCAGCATAACCAACGAAGTTAATCAATCTAAACTCATCTATAGCAAGCAACAGTTTCTCTGCTTTATAACGTAGGCTATGGGTGTCCGTTAAAACGCTTCATTATGAGAAAAGTATTTAGTCAAACTTTTGTCCGAAAAAAAAATATGGTAGCATTTTCCGTCAAATTATTTGCATGTACTTGTCATTTGTTAATGTGTTTAATTATTTCTTTTCTGTATACGCGTATATCGATTCATCTTTCTGAATTTAGAGAGCTTAACCTCATATGCAACACAATCTTTGCTGAAAAAAATATTACATGTTCCAGCTGCAAACAGTGTAGATCAATCAATGGCTTCTGATCAGCATCTACAATGTTTGTCATAGTTTCTCCTCTCTCTTTTCTCCTCGTTCAGTCCCACCACTGCACCCAAGCTCCCTGTAACACAGCCCCTAAACAAAAAAGTCCATTTTACCTGTTGATGCAGGCCCGTGCACAGTTGGGAGGGTGAAAATGCAGCCTCCTCTCCCCTTTTGGAAATTATCTCAGATTCATGCAGATTTCACCCTCTGCAAAATACCTGAAATTTGCCCCCCCCCCCTCCCCCATACACACACCCCTTACGGTCCTGAATCATGTTCAAAACTGTTGCTACATACATATGGCGAACAGTGCCGACCCTGATCAGAAGCAATGTACTGTCTTTCTGAAATGGGTCTACGCTGTATGTCTAATAAGTTATAACAGTACCACCTATAAAGTCTGGGCTACTCATTTTTGCTCAGTGCGAAAAATGCTATTTTTACTCGACTTGCAGTTTTATGAATGGAATGCTACGAAAGACGTGACAGTGTGTATTGTTTTTCTTTCATTACGTGAGCAACCTGGCATTCTTATACTATTTCATTTAACCCTTAAGCACCAGTGTAGTCCCTGCGCAATCTGCTGAGCAGATGCCACATTCCGCGGCGTCTGATCTGGGTATTCGATATTCGCCAAATCCAGCACAATCATGATTCCTGTCAAGAGACTCAAGACTATAGATAGGTCTGACCCATATGTTGCATTGATAAAAATACCGCAACGTTTCAAGTTGGTTTTCCAAAATCAATGATGGTCAGGTGGACAAATGCATGAATTCCGTTTTGCCATTTAGTAAATTTGGGTTGATCGTAAACGATAGACCAAATCACCCATAAAGCAACAATCACAACAGGCAGACGATAATGAAAAATCTTCTTCTTTCTCTCTTAATTTTTGTTGAAAACAAGCCCGGGCTTTTCATCTGTGCAAGCCCTGCATATAATTCACGTGAAAAGTCAAACCGCATTTTTTTGAGCCAAGAATTGTTGTCTTTTAAGGAATTTCCATGGTAGTTTAAAGGTTAAAGCCCCCTCTTACTCAATATATATATAGTAAAATTGGGGTGGGCTGTGGTGTGCATATTTTTAGTTCACCTGAGCCCCGGTGGGGTGGGGCTGCGGCTTAGTCTGTTATCGTCATCTGTGTAGTCATCATTTTAATGCAGCAACTTCTCTAAAACCGCATTTCATGTAGAGCCTGCCATGAAGAGGGGTAACAAACAAAATATTGTTCTTAAGAACTGGGTCACTAGACCAAGAGTGCCGTCATTCCCATATATGTTAAAAAATCATTAAACATCTTCTCAGGAATCAAACAGCCAATGACCTTGAAACTTGATATGCGGCATTGAGGACTCGGGCCCTACCAGTTTTGTTCAAATGATGACATTTGGTCAAATTTGGTCACTTAGACCATGATTCATACCTTTGACACCTCCCTCATCAGAAAGGAAAAGCTCTACTTATGATGCTTATTTTTGGCCCAAATTATGCCAGGATTTTGGAATCTCCCTCCTGTGCACTGAGAATTTCCCTATCTGTTAATGGCAAATCTCCCTCGATCAGTTACGTAAAACAAGAGAATCGGTGAAACCGAAAGATGCTTCCCGAAGATGCGCAGTAGTAGGAGGGTTATGTTATTGAAAGGGCCTATCTACTTTAAAGTGTGCATGGTATGAAATCTGGGGTTCAGCTGCCCTATGTCTGATTTAGTTTTAAGTTTTGACCTCACATATCCCCATACCCAGAAGAGTTTGCTATTTGTTTTAATCCTTGTAGCATTAGTTCCAAAATGACTAAACTTTCAGATGGTAGGAATTTTTGTGATATTTTTGGCATGGAAATGTATATTGACAAGGTCTAATGAGTCATGTCATTTAATGACAAATTTCTTTTTAAATAGCCTCGCTGAGGCAAAATTTCACCGATTATGGACGTATAACAATATGACTGATCAGATCTTGTCAATTATATACATCTGCATGCCAAAAACTATCAAATCATTCCTAATGTTTGAAAATAATACATCCGTAATCAGTTGGTGAAAATTTTGCCTCGGCGAGGTTGTTAATATGAAGAAATCAGACATTAGACAAGTTGGTTACGTCTTATCAATATAATCTACATGCCAAAAATTACTGACATATATATACCTTGTCTGCAACTTTTATAAAATTATTGAAAATATTGGATTTTCTTTTCAAACTAAAATGGAAGTACCTCTGGACTCTGTAATGCTAAGTTACATCTGGAGCTGATAAGAGCAGAAAATTGTTAAAGTTAATTGTTGAGAGAAGCAGGGAATTTATTGCCATAGTAATCCGATATGAACTCTGAGGGCTGAAGCTAATGTTTACATTGTGGAAAGTGAAGGACTGGACAAATTTTCCTGTAGTTTCAGGATTTCATTACGAAAACATGCCTATACAAATACATTGTAAACTTAACCGCCGAAAAAAACGAAAATGTTAAGATGAAAATTCTGATGTTTTTCTTATTTCTGCTCAAAGTTTAGATTGTGGGTACCCGTTAGAACCGCCTCATCGATCGAGGCGGTTCTAACGAATACCCACAATTTATATTTTAGAGCAGAAATAAGAACAAGTGGGCCATGATGGCCCTTGATCGCTCACCTGATCCACACTGAAGAAGTGAAATGGTAGGTAATATAGTAAGGTGCCTTGTCAAAAGGAACATACATGCCAAATATGAAGGCTCTATCTCAAATGGTCCAAAAGTTATGATAAAGTAGGTCAACTGTCAAGGTCACAGGTCAAACTTATTGTATGGATGTGGAGCCCTTGTCACAAGAAATACATATGCCAAATATGAAGGCTCTATCTCAAATGGTTCAAAAATTATGATTAAGTAGGTCACAGATCAAGGTCAAGGTCACGGGTCGCATTTGTTTGCATCAGTAGGAAGACCTTCTTACAAGGAACCTACATGCCAAATATGAAGGCTCTATCTTAAATGATTCAAAAGTTATGATAAAAACGGTCAAAGGTCAAAGTCAAAGGTACAAGGGTGGGAAGCTCTTGTCACCAGAAACCTAAATACCAAATATGAAGGCTCTATTTGAAATGGCTCAAAAGTTATGGCAAAGTAGGTCAAGGTCACAGGTCAACATTTTTGTATAGGTGGGAGGCCTTTGCCAGAAGGAACGGACATGCCAAATATGAAGGCTCTATCTCAGATGGTTCAACAGTTATGATAAAGTAGGTCAAAGGTCGGGGTCACAGGTCAAAATGTTTGTAATGGTTGGAAGCCCCCGTCAAATGGAACACACATGCCAAGTATGAAGGCTCTATCTCAAATAGTTAAAGCAGTTATGATAAAGTAGGTCACAGGTCAAGGCCAAGGTCACAATATTTTTGTATGGGTGGGAATCCCTTGTCACAAGGAATCTACATCCCAAATATGAAGGCTCTATCTCAAATAGTTCAAAAGTTATGACAAATAAGGTCAAAGGTCAAGGACACAGGTCAAAAAACTTTTGTATGAGTGGGAAACCCTTGTCACAAGGAACTTACATGACAAATATGAAGGCTTTAATCTACATCATAGTGTAGATTATATTTTCTTGTCCTTTGGGACCATTGATTCCATTGTGGAATTTTGAAAATATCTGAGGGTCACTGATGAGGCCTAATTGGCCGAAACTAGCTAGTCTGGCCCAGAAAACATGTACACTCCTTATTTTTCAGTTCTGTGGTGTATTCCTTGCTTCCAAAGGATAACCCTTTTATAGAACACATTTATGTCAAATGGCTCAAAAGTTACGACCAAGAAGGTCAAAGATCAAGGTCATAGGTAAAAGTGTTTGTACTGGTGGGAAGCAGTTGTCATAAGGAACCTACCTGCTAAATATGAAGGCTTTATCTTAAATTGTACAAAAGTTACAAGAAAGTAGGCCACAGGTCGAGGTCGCAGGTCAGACTTTTTGTATGGGTGGCAAGTACTTGTCACAAGGAAAGCATATATGCCAAATATGAAGGCTCTATCTCAAATGGTCCAAACGTTACATTAAAGTAGGTCAATGTCAAGGTCAAGATCACAGGTCATTTTCTTTATGAACAGGAAGCCCTTGTCACAAGGAACCTACATGCCAAATATCAAGGCTCTTATCTCAAATGCATCAAAAGTTATGACAAAGTAGGTCAAAGGCCAAGGTCATAGGACAATTTTGTATGGATGGGAAGACCTTGTCACAAGGAACATACATGCCAAATATGAAGGCTATATCCCAAATTGTTCAAAAGTTATGATGAAGTAGGTCCCATGTCAAGGTCAAGGTCACAAATCGTTTTATGTACGAAAAGGAAGCCCTTGTCACAAGGAACCTACATGCCAAATATGAAGGCTCTATCTCAAATGCTTCAAAAGTTATGACAAAGTAGGTCAAAGGTCAAGGTTATAGGTCAATTTTTTGTATGGTTGGGAAAACCTTGTCACAAGTAATATACATGCCAAATATGAAGGCTCTATCTCAAATGGTTCAAAAATTATGATTAAGTAGGTTACAGGTCAAGGTCACAGGTCAAATTGTTTTTGTAATAGTTTGAAGCTTTGTCACAAGGAACCTACATGTCAAATATGACGTTACAACGACGTTTGTTTGACGTTGCCCCTTCGATATCGCAAGACCGGGTCACTTTATTGTTGTGCCTGTTGGCACGAACTTCTGTGCCATATGTATAGCTCTCGGAAGATGGGTTGACAGTGACGTAAAAGAGTAAACCACCACAGATAGGTTTGGCAGGTTGTGCCGTTGTTGCTGAAGTAACCATCATTGGCTAGCAAGACAGATTTTACCGTTATAATTATCATTATTGAAGCGTCGTCGCCTTTTCGCAAGGGTGGACAGTCCTCAACAACAAAAAAAAAAAAAAAAAAAAAAAAAAAACTCGCTGACGTCACTCTCAACTTATCGTTCGAGGACTGTAGTATTCTTGATTTACGATATCTTTTTTTCCCCTAATTCAAGGGAAGTAAATCGTATATGCTTGTTCCTGCAGCATGGAAACTCGCCTATATACATTTGACACCAAAACTCTAAATTTATGTAGCAAAACTGGGGTTTGCAGGATTAACCCCTCCCCTGTTACTGCCGACAAGTATGGATTGTGGGTGCCCGTTGAGACGATTGAAGCGTGTACCCGCGATCTGTATTGTTCTTTTTATACATATAATACATTGGGCTACGGAACCCGGGAAGGGACATGATTTTTTTTTATTTAATAAGTTGTGCGCACAAGATAATATCTTGTGCGGACAAGATATTATCTTGTGCGGACAACATATTATCTTGTGCGGACAAGATATTATCTTGTCCGCACAAGAAAATATCTTGTCCGCACAACATAATATCTTGTCCGAACAAGATATTATCTTGTGCAGACAACATATTATCTTGTGCAGACAAGATATTATCTTGTCCGCACAAGATATTAAGTTGTGCGAACAAGATATTATCTTGTCCGCACAAGATAATATCTTGTCTGCACAACATAGATCTTGTGCGCACAAGATATTATCTTGTCCGCACAAGATAATATCTTGTCCGCACAAGATAATATCTTGTCCGCACAAACTCCAAGATCTATGTTGTGCAAACAAGATAATATGTTGTGCGAACAAGATAATATCTTGTGCGGACAAGATAATATGTTGTGCGAACAAGATCATATCTTGTCCGCACAAGATAATATCTTGTCCGCACAAGATAATATCTTGTCCGCACAAGATAATATGTTGTCCGAATAAGATAATATCTTGTTCGCTCAAGATATTATCTTGTTCGCACAACATAATAAAAATAAAAAATCATGTCCCTTCCCGGGTTCCGTATTGGGCTACGTTTTTTTTTTTTTTTTTTTTTTTTTTTTTCTTTAGCCCGAATTATTGATTTGTTCAGTGGTGGAGTTTGAAACAATTTGAGTAGGCATGTTCTCGTGATGTTTTTACCCGCCTACTGTTACTGTTAGTTTTATGCATGCTGCTGATACCTTGTCCATTGATGATGCTGTTCGGCATGCGGCGGTACATTGGAAAGTACAGTGGACTCTCGTTATCTCAAACTTTGATATCTCAAGCTACTGCTGAGGTCGAAATGAATTTTTGGCACTATTATTCTAATTTAAACTTAAGCTTTTTTGCTTCTAAACCATTGCTACCTTAAGCCAAAAATTTCCAGTCCCTTTGTGTTTGAGATGACGAGGGTCGACTTAAGTATCTAGCCTTCTACAAGAGTGTCATTTTTGGACTTGTGTATTGGCACTTTGGTCAACTATAATGCGAACCAGAAACTTTAAAGCTGTCTCCTATTCATAACATATGTATCCCATTTCCCTTATGGAAACCTGTTTGTTACAAATGCTTTATTTATATGTACATTTACTATTGTATCTCCTTAATGCTTGTATTCGCCTCCACGGGGATTCCATTCCTAAATATCGAACCTTCTGCCTCTGTAATGTGACAGTCATGCCCGGTCCAATACGTGTGTCCTTAAAGCAATTCAGATTTCTTGTCGATTGTATAACATAATGAACATAGATATTACTGAATATAGGATGCATATAGGTCTGCATTATTGTCATCACATGAAAATCAAAGGTCTATCCCGGTTCACAGACTTTGAATTTATAACATTCCTATCGCTATTGCTAATTAGTTGTGGGGATGTTGAAACTAACCCGGGCCCGAACTCAGATGAGTCAATAACATCTGATAACTCATCGACATCTCTAAACGACACTGTTCTAAGCGAAAAATTCTCTATTGTGCACTATAATGTTCAAAGTCTAACAAACAAAAAGGATATTATATTCTCTGAACTTTGCAATTTTAGTATCATTGGTATCACTGAGACTTGGCTTGATCCTCGAACTTCAGATGAAGACATTGCCCTTGACGGCTACGTCACGTATCGACGTGACCGTATTGGTGACAACCATGGGGGTGTATGCGTCTATGTACGCGATAATTTATTTTCCAAACGCAGACAAGATCTTGAATTCCTTGACTTAGAATGTGTCTGGGTAGAAATTTGTATTAATAATAGAAAATTATTAATTGGAACTTTCTATAGACCACCAAACTCATCACATGCAACATTTCAGGCAATCGAAGATTCTATAGGGCTAGCCACAGACACAAACCCCCATGAATTACTGGTTATGGGAGATTTTAATATAGACATGGCTGACAACAGAAGTAGTAGGAAAATTTCTGATCTCTGTCAAGAAAACGGTCTGGACCAACTAATCACTGGCTACACTCATTTTACGGAAACTTCACAATCCACTATTGACCTTATTTTGTCTAACAACAGCAAAGACATCTTAATCTGTGGGGTGGGAGAACCTTTCCTTAACCAAAACATTCGCTATCACTATCCTGTATTCTGTGTCCTCAACTTTGATAAACAAAAAACTCATGTATTCAAAAGACATATTTGGCTATTTGATCAAGGTGACTATCAGTCGCTCTCTGACGTCATGCGAAATACAAATTGGGATAATTTTAAAGACCCAAACATCAACAAATATGTTAAAAATTTAACTGATCACCTAACCCAATGTTCGTCTAAGTATATTCCTAATAAAATAGTAAGTGTAAGACCATCCGATCCAAATTGGTTGACAACTAATATAAAAAGACTCATTCGGAAAAGGAAACGTTGCTACAGCAGATACAAGAAAACACAATCCATCACTAATTTTGAAGCCTATAAACAAATTCGCAATCACGTTAATAACGAAATAAGAAATTCAAAACAAAAAATGAATGAAAAACTGGCTGATAAACTAAACAATGGTTCACTAGGTCCAAAAGACTGGTGGAAAACACTTAAACATGTAATAAAACCAACACGAACAAGCAATATCCCTCCCCTAAACACACAAGGAAATATATATTCTGACGAAATGGACAAAGCGGAAGTGTTAAATACTTTCTTCTCCTCACAAACTATTATAGACGAAACTAATGCACACTTGCCTGAAAGCAATCCAAATAACATTCAAAATGAAACCCTCCATTCTGTTCACCTGTCACCGTCGGAAGTTGAAACCTGTCTGAAGTCCCTTCAGACTGGCAAAGCTGTAGGACCCGATGCGATTAACAACAGACTCCTGAAAGAACTATCTAATTCAATTTCTATCCCTCTTTGTGATCTCTTCAACTTTTCGCTATCATCAGGCCAATTTCCTGAGTCATGGAAACTAGCGAACATCACTCCAATTCACAAGAAAAACGAACCTTCTGACCCAGCTAACTACCGCCCTATATCTCTCTTAAGTGCAGTGGGAAAAGTTCTTGAGAAACTTGTTCATAAATATATTTTCAACTTTTTTCGGGACAACGGAGTTATCACATCACTTCAATCTGGTTTTGTACCAGGCGATTCTACTGTTAACCAACTTATTGATATATACAACTCTTTCTGCAAAGCTCTTGACGTAGGCAAAGAAGTAAGAGCCGTCTTTTGTGATGTAAGCAAAGCCTTCGATCGTGTATGGCATAAAGGACTTCTTCACAAGTTGAATAGCGTTGGCATAACTGGTTCTCTTCTCTCATGGTTTAACAGTTACTTAAGCGATAGATTACAAAGAGTCGTTCTTCCTGGGACCACGTCCAGTTGGCAACCAATTAAAGCTGGTGTCCCATAAGGCTCTATCCTTGGTCCTCTCTTGTTTTTAGTATACATTAATGATATTGTTGAAGATATCCATTGCACGATACGTCTGTTTGCAGACGACACGAGTCTTTACATAATTGTTGAAAACCCGGTTGAAGCTGCTCACCTCTTAAATGATGATCTAGAAAGGATACAGCAATGGGCAAAAAAGTGGCTAGTCAGCTTCAACCCTACAAAGTCTGAATCTCTCTTGCTCTCTCGTAAAATCAATAAACCTTACCACCCACCAATTTTCATGGACACTCAAGAAATATCTGAGGTCAGTACTCATAAACACCTAGGCCTTATATTTTCTAGTGATTGCACGTGGCATGAACACCTAGCCGAAATCAAATCAAAAGCATGGAATCGGATTAATATCATGCGTAAACTAAAATTTCTACTTGATAGAAAATCCCTTCAGACTATTTATTGTTCGTTCATTAGACCTCTTCTAGAATATGCCGACGTGGTATGGGACAATTGCACCCAGTATGAAGCATATGAACTTGAAAAAATACAGATTGAGGCAGCACGTATAGTTACTGGGGCAACCAGACTGGTTTCTCTAAATCTTCTTTACTCTGAAACTGGATGGGATACGTTGGCCTCACGAAGAAATAAACATAAAATTGCTATGCTTTACAAAATGTATCATGGCATTTCTCCAGCATATCTATCTTCACTCTTACCAGCTACAGTGGGAGAAAATGTTTCGTATAGCCTTCGTAATTCTACCAACATTCAAACTATTCACAGTCACTCACAGCTCTACTTTAATTCTTTTCTTCCAAGTGCGATAAGAACTTGGAACTCTCTGTCTGAGGAGATCAGAAACAGCTCCAGTTTAGCATCACTTAAACGTCAACTCAATACTAACTTAATCCCTACGCCTCGTCATTTCAACGCAGGGAAACGTCTCGGACAAATTTATCACAGCCGGCTTAGAACCAAATGCAGCTCCTTAAACGAACACCTCTTCTCAAGAAACATTGTCCCAAGTGCTTTATGTGTATGTGGTCTCGTCGAAGACACCGAACATTTTCTTCTTCACTGTCCACGATATGCGAACTTTAGAGAAGAAATGTTAAGATCAGTTTATCAGTTTTGTCAACCAACTCTCGATACTCTACTTTATGGTGACCAAACACTAAATTACAACGAGAACAAACAAATCGTCCTCCTTGTCCATAACTTTATTTTAAAAACTAAAAGATTCCAAACCAACCATAATTAGGCGATGAATGCACGTATCATTTCCTACCGTATTAGACACACTTTCACTTCTTTTTTTTTTTCCTTTTTTGATGTTAGTCCGAGAACAGAGTGTGGGGCTAGAATATGTCTTTTTTAAATCTACGGCAAGTTTACTTGTCTAACCAGGCTCTTTTCTGTGATAATCTCCCGAACCGGTAATTCTCCAACAAATACACCTAAATATTTTGGTTTGTTACTCTTATTTTGTTTTTAGAGAACTACCTCGCAAAGTTAACCATACGACCTTAACCTAAGTTATATCCACCCTTCAGAACGACAAACCTATACGTTCCGCCTTTGAAGAAATAGTTTTATTGGTACTTGATAAAACACCTTTGATTTGAATGTCTCAGACCTTTTACATGAGAGCGGCAGAAGCTGTATTGTTTTTTCTTTGTTATTTTTTACCCTGATGGATTCCCCGTGGAGCCCCCCCCCCCCCCCCTCCCTCCAACGCTACCTTCACCTTAACCATTTTTAGTATGTAAAAATGCTACAAAATAGCTTTGAACATAGTCGCTAATTCTGTACTTACAATAGTTACTGTTTTGCATCGACAATTATATAGATTTAATTCAATGGTATTATCGCAAATGTTTAGGGAAACAGATTCAAATAAGTCTCTGACTTTCTTCTGAATCCCTTTTTGTATGATTTCAGTCATATTTGCTTTGTATTGTACTTGTAGAATACGAATAAAATATGTTTAAACCAAATATGAAGGCTCTATCTCAAACGGTTCAAAAGTTATGACAAAATAACCTACTGATCTACCTTTTGATTTGACATGACCCGTATTTGACCATGACTGAGATATTGTCCAGATGATCATTCTGAGCAGGTTTTATGATGATTGGACTAAAACTGTGGCCTCTACGCTGTTCACAACATTGTTCTATCATTTTACCTACTGACCTACTTTTGATCCGACATGACCAATATTCAAACTTGACCGAGATATTGTCAAAATGATCATTCTGACGAAGTTTGATGATGATCGGACCAAAACTGTGGTCTCTAGTGTGTTCATAAGGTTTTTCTATGGTTTGACCTACAGACCTGCTTTTTGACCCGACACGAATCGTATCATTCTGAGTAAGTTTTATGATGATTGGACCAAAACTGTGGCCTCTAGTGTGTTCACATGTTTTTTTTCTTTATTTTGACCTTCTGACCTACTTTTTGATCCGACATGACCCACATTCAAACTTGACAGAGATATTGTCATCAAGATGATCATTCTGAGCAAGATTGATGATGATCGGACCAAAGCTGTGGCCTCTAGTGTGTTCACGAGGTTTTCCTATGATTTTACCTACCGACTTAATTTTTGACCCGACAAGACCAATATTCGAACTGGACCGAGATAGTGTCCAGATAATCATTATGAGCAAGTCTGATGATGATATGACCAAACTCTGGCCTCTAGTGAGTTCACAAGTTTTTTTCTATCATTTGACCTACTGACCTACTTTTTGACCCGACATGACCCATATTTAAACTTGACCGAGATATTATCAGAATGATCATTCTGACAAGGTTTGATGATGATCGACCAAAACTGTGGCCTCTTGTATTTTCACAAGGTTTTTCTATGATTTAACCTACTGACCTACTGTTTCACCTGACTTGACCCATATTCCAACATGACCGAGATATTATCAAGATGATCATTCTGAGCAGGATTGATGATGGTCGGACCAAAGCTGTGGCCTCTAGTGTGTTTACAAGGTTTTTCTATAATTTGACCTACTGACCTACTTTCGGACCCGACATGACCCATATTCGAACTTGACCGAGATATTATCAAGAAGACCATTCTGAGCAAGATTGATGATGATTGGACCAAAACTCTGGCCTCTAGTGAGTTCACAAGGTTATTCTACGATTTGAACTATTGACCTACTTTTTGACTCGACATGACCCATATTCAAACCTGACCGAGACATTGTCAAAATGGTCATTCTCAGCAAGTTTGATGATGATCGGACTAAAACTGTGGCCTCTAGTGTGTTCACAAGGTTTTTCTATGATTTGACCAACTGACCTACTTTTAGATCTGACACATCATATTCAAACTTGACCGAGATATTGCCAATGTGATCATTCTGAGAAAGGCTAATGATGGTCGGACCAAAACTGTGCCCTCCAGTGTGTTCACAAAGTTTTTTTATGATTTGACCTACTGACCTACTTTTTGACCCGACATGACCCATATTCAAACTTGACCGAGATATTGTCCAGATGATCATTCTGAGCAAGCTTGAAGATGATCGGACCAAACCTGTGTCCTCTAGTGTGTTCACAATGTTTTTCTATGATTCGACCTACCTACTAACCTTCTTTCTGATCCGACATGACCCATATTCGAAATTTTCACAATGTTTTTCTATAATTCGACCTACCTATTAACCTACTTTTTGATCCGACATGACCCATATTCGACCTTGACTGAGATATTGTCAAGATAATCATTCTGACCAAGTTTGATGATCATTGGCCCCAAACAGTGACCTCTAGTGTGTTCACAAGAAATGTTTACACACAGACGACGCACGCCGGACGACGACGCCGGATATCTCACAGTCACAAAAGCTCACCATGACCTTCGGTCAGGTGAGCTAAAAATAAGGTTTACTACCTGTAAACCGCAGTTTTATTATATAAAAGTGGGGTTCAGTGGGATCAAAATTATATAGGCGTATTTTCGTGATGACATGTTCAGAACAAAGAATTCGCTAGGATAGACTAAGCTGAACATTTTCCAAAGGAAAAACATGAACCGCGTCAGGCATAAAAGGCATTGTCTTATCAGCAATCAATTCTCTCGAACAATGGGTGATCCAACAAACATGCACAATGGGCTGTATTGGTCTCTCTGAAAATTTCGTGTGTGTCCGCACACAAAAGTTCTTGACAGGGCTGTGCAATTGCAGGAGCCCATAAAAACTATTGATGCTTGCATTTACCCATTTCGTACCGGAAACCCCCAAAAAGGTAGTTGGCAAACAGTGCAGGCCCAGATCAGACGCCGCAGAATGCGGCGTCTGATCTGGGCCTACACTGTTTGCAAAATGTTCAGTCATTTTCCGAATCAATTTTGAAGACTACACAACCTGACACCTCTTACTTTAGAAATAGACTCCAGCTATATGTAAGAAGGAAGACAAAGAGTAAATGATAATGATTTGTTTGTTTGATTCGAGGTTTAACGTCCCCTTCAACACTATGAAGGTCATTTTGGAGACGTTGCTTCCAATTTTGTGGGACTTTTACCCGACATTGAGATGAAATGACATCTCCAGCCATGCCGCCAAATGAAACCAATAGGGTTTATTAGCATGTACGGTCCGACTCGCACCGCTTTGCCTGGCCCATCGGAGTCTAACTGTTGGTTTTCTTTTGCTCCAGCATTTCAGTGGTTTCTTGCTGTCGAGTCCTCACCGTTGTCTCACCTCTGTGGTTCTTTGATTATTTGTGTTCACGGAGATGATGCACTGATAAGTTATGAGGCCTTTACGCGGACTGAACAAATTATTTGTCTAAATCGCGACAGAAGTACATGTAAGGGCGAGGATTGTGGCCACGTAAAATCGATTTCAGCCCACAGTGGAAATCTTTCCTCTGACCGTTCCAAGGCGGTTCTTCTGTGGCGGTTTATTTATGTTGTTGTTTGTTACTTACTGTGTGTATCATATGGCCATTTTGTGGGAGAGTGACTGTCCTCATGGCCTACCTTTGTTTATGTTTCCATTTTGGTCTGGTCACTTAAAGTTTGTGTTTCTTTCCCTTTGGTGTCTTTGATGGGTGGAGTAAGTTAATTGTATCGATTCCTGATCTTTGTTTTACTTCTACTTTTTAGATCCTCTGTGCGGTTTACCAGTATTCGTGCGCGATTGGCTTCAGCTCTGCTTGGAAGCATCATGCAGCGTTAATGATAAGGAATCCGTATTCATGATATAACGTACATGCCACAAACATTGTTTTTTTTTTCTCATTACAACTCAGTCTAAAAGAAACAAAACAGATACAATGGTTAACTTCGCATTTGTGTTTGTTTTGCTCCTGTTTTTTGAATTCGGAGTTACGTTGGAATCTGGATTTCTTGATGACGCGTCAAACAGTGAGGTAAACGCCGTGAAGATAAGACTCTCAGAAGAAAAATCTAAGCGTCTTTTGATACAGAATGACGTGGAGTCATTGATGATGAGAATAGAAGAGCTGGAAAGAACGGTTACAGGTAGGCACCATGATATTAAGTCGCGTTAAAAGTTACATGTGCGTCAGCATTAGCTGGGTCCGGTTTCTCAGTCAGATGCGAATCTGACTAATGACCAGCAGGTCATGTGTTCGATTATTCTGGTAAGATTCTTTCACTGAGACAGATCATAAAACATCTTTTATGGCCATCCTCCCCCATCATGAGTTTAAAGAAGGGTAGTTGTAAAATATCGAAAGAATATGTACTAAATTGCTTGGAAAGATTAATTTTGCCAGTTCGATTTTGATGCGGTTGGGTTTATTTACAGGCTTTCTAACGAAAATAATAGTTGTTTTCGTAATTTCTGATATAAACATATTGTGAGTGATAGTTAGAGCCGACTCAATGAGGCCTTCTCTAAAAAATAGTTGCCCACGCTGAGCATTTATTTACTTTAAGATTAGATCCATTTTCATGTATAGCTAACACTGGCGTGTCTGTTATACCTGGGGGCAACACCAGAACTTAACCGGACCCATTTGTTTATCACTTTGAATACTCACTTACTTTGGTGCCTTAAGCACACATTGTAGATCCTGATAAGACACCACTTCCTGGAACGTTTTCGCGTGGTTGCGGGCATAGCGACAGATAAGGTTATATTCTGTAATAATTGATGGATAGTTTTTCTTATTTCTCAACATAAACCTATGTTGTGGGTATTCTTTAGTAGCACCTCGCCGAGACGGTTCTGATGAATACACACAACAAAGGTTGTTGTGGAGAATTGACAAAACTATCCTTCAGTTATCGCAAAATACCAACCGTATATGTTGCTATGCTTGCGGGTCCTCTTATTATTATTGTGCTGTCTATTATATAGTGTACAAAACCTTTCATTACGACAACACGCCTATACAAATACATAAAAGCGAAATTCTTGAGTGTAAAAAATGTGATATTTTTCTTTTTTCTGCTCAAAATATAGATTTTGGGTACTCGTTAGAACCGCCTCATGGAGGCGGTTCTAACGAGTACCCACAATCTATATTTTAGAGTAGAAATAAGAAAAATAAGGTATACCCCCGGAAACCCCAGTTTTACTATATAAAAGTGGGGTTCAAGGGGGTCAAAATTATATAGGCGTGTTTTTGTGATGACTTTCTACGGGTGAAAATCATATGGACGACAGTAGTATAGCTTGGAGAAATAAACTGGACTGCATGGTGCTTCCACGCAGAGCTGACACCGACCTGAACATGCGTATTGGTAAACTGCTTAGAGGGTCTGACCATGCCCAGGCCAAGTGGTGCGAGTCGGACCATTCATGCAAACAACCCCTATTGGTTTCAATGGGTGGCAGTGCTTGAAATGTCATTTCATCTCAACCTCTGGTAAAAGTCATACAAAATTGGAAGCAGCGTCACTCCAAAATGACCTATATAGCATTGACGGGGACGTTAAACCTCAAATGAAACAAACAGACATTTGTCGACCTTAAATGAGTCAAATAGCTCATGCATCACGAAAACAAGTTTATATCATTTTGACCCCCTCGAACCCCACTTTTATATAGTAAAAACTAGGGTATACAGGGGTAAACCTTATTTTTCTTATTTCTGCTCTAAAATATAGATTGTGGGTACTCGTTAGAACCGCCTCAGCGAGGCTGTGCTTACGAGTGGGCTGAGACGGTTCTAACGAGTGCCCAAAATTTATATTTTGAGCAGAAATAAGAAAAATATTACACTTTTTCATCTTAAAATTTTAGTTTATTCGGCGGTAAAGTGTACAATGTATTTGTATAGGTGTGTTTTCATGATGGATCGGGTTTATATTTTCAGAGATAAAAGGCACAGCCTCAGTGGCAAACCCGAAGCACCCGGAGACCACAGTCTACTTCAATGCCAAACTGTCCAAGCAAACAACATTAGATTCACTTCATGTTATAGTGTTTGATAAAGTAAGATTTTTTTCATCTAGAAAAATCTCTTTATAACCCTAGATCCAACGGAAAAGAGTTTTTTTTTTTTTTTTTCGTGTAGAAAAATCTCTTTATAATCCTAGATCCAACGGAAAAAATGTTAAAAAAATGTCGAGATACCTTTTCTGATTTTAGCTCGAAAATATAGGTCGTGTGTAGACTGATAGTAGTCCTAGATGTTAATGGTTTTTTCCATGCTTGTCACTTACCCCCGCCCATCGGGGCTTGAAGAACTAGATGGGCTGCATGATGCTTCCACGCAGAGCTGAAACCGACCGCACACGAGTACTGGTAAACTGCTCTGTGGATCTAAGCCTGCCCAGGCAAAGCGGTGCGAGTCAGCCCGTCCACGCTTGTAAACCCTATTGGTTTTATTCGGCGACCGGGCTTGGGATGTCATCTCAATGTCGGGTAGAAATCCTACAAAATTGGAAGCAACGTCTCCAAAATGACCTATACTGTGTTGACGGGAACGTTAAACGTCAAATCAAAAATCCATGCTTGCCACATTTTATCTTATGCCGTCATGCCAGGCCAGATTTTATTTTATGCTGTCTCTCAAGAGAGAGATTTAGTGAGGGGAACTTTTTATTCATCTAAGGATTACTTAATAAAAAAAGCCACATCTCAATAGACTTTATAAGTCCGGGGCGTGTGTTGCTTAAGAAATAGATCAGCTGTAGCTTTGAGTTGTTGAGTAATAAATCACAGTTTGGAGGTCAGTTGTAAAGTAGACAAATCTCGAGCGCGTAGCGCGCGTGATTTCTCTACTTACAACTGACCGACAAACTGTGATTTTATTACTCAACAAATCACAAACTAGAGCTGATCTATTTCGATTCTAACAGGCTGAAAATCGGCAATAATGTTGTTGTTTCCTTCAAAATCGCACAACTTTTCGCCATTGTTAGAAGAAATCCCGCTAAAATTATCGACTGAAACACATGCATTTATATCCTTTTCTAACGTTTTTGATGCGGGAATATGACGTTACACCGTATAACGTCGAGGAAATCGACTAGTGACGTCATAAATTGGCAGTTTTTAATGACGTCACTCGTCACGCTCTTCCTTTCCGTAGTGTGTTGTAGAATAAAACACAGTTATTTTCCATTGCCTATATAGGAGCACTGTGTTAGAATTATCAATAACACAATTTATGCAACCTATTATAAGATTCATAAAATTATTTAACAAGACAGGAAAAACCAAAGTTTTACGGACAAAAGTGTAATGCTACAGTCATACGGCCATTAAACAGACCTGCGGATGCCTGCGTATATTTGGATATTGAACATCCGTAATTTTTACCCCAAATTACGCAAATTTGTGCAAAAGTTACCTATATTCTGCGGACAATACGGAATAGCTACGGATGTTACGTATGAATTGCGGATGGGGCTCCGCTGACACATGACATGGACTACTTACGGATGAGTGTGTGTGAATTCGGGTTTAACGTCGCTTTCAACAATTTTTCAGTCATATCACGACGGTGTTGCGACAGGGAGCTCAATGCTCACGTTTATAGTGCTGCCTCACTGAAGTATCATGTCCCAGACACATTACATGATACCACACCCAGTCACATTATCCTGACACTGGATCGACCAGTCCTAGCTCTACCCCGTAAATCTGAGTGCCAAGCGAGGAGCAGCTAGTACCATTTTTAACGACTTTGGTATGTCGCGGCCCGGGATCGAACCCGAGACCTCCCGTTCCCCGGAGCGGACACTCTACCAACTGAGCTATCGGGGCCGGTTACTTACGGATGACTTACGGAAGATACGTACGGATGAGTTACGTACCATCCGCATATAAACTCATACGTACCCCTATGTATCCGCAAGCATCCGCACACCCGACAAAGTGTGCAGATCAGTTACGTATCTTGCGTATCCTGCGGATGAGTTTACGTACTTAACGTATGAGTTACGTATTTTACATATGGATAACGTATACTCTTCGAATGCTTACATATATTTCATCCGCAGCAATTTTTTTCCCGTTGCGGGTCCTGTGGATTGGGTTACGGCTCGATACGGATGCTCACGGGTGATAGAGATCCTTGCAAATGCTACCGTAAGTGGTCGTATGACTGTACCATAACGGACAACTTTTTAAAGATATACAAAGGGGAATAACTATAACAGTACTGATCCCTGGACCCTTATGATTCGATTCCTAATATTTTTGCTCAAAATATGCAGAAAGAAAAACAAATGGGTACTAACTATAACATACGATGGAGCATTAGGGCCAGGTACACTTTTATTTCTTTTGATAGGTATCACGAAATTTCGACTTAGTATCTCGAACTTTCGACTTAATAACTCGAAATTCCGACTTACTATCTCGAAATTTCGACATACTAACTCGAAACTGACTGTGTGATCTGCGATGTGCATTCAACTCTGAACAGGGATTAGCCATAACAGGAATCTTGTTATGGTCAACTCAGAATTGAAAGAAGACCTCAGATCTCAGAACCAACTTTCCACAACTTCATTATCACGGTTTAAATATGGAGTTTGGATATTTTTGCATGTTTAGCGCCAGAAGTCATGCCTCATTTTGAGAACGAATCATTTGCCACTAGACCTGTGTGCTAGACCCCGCCGTTACGGAATTGAGACATTGTCTTGGCTAGCTAGAAGCCCGGATTTGAATCCCCTGGAACATATTTGGGAGATTTTTGGGCTTCGAATACAGAACACTGAACACCACACGCCCCCTCCCCCACCAACACACACACGCGTGGCTAGAGCTGACCAGCCATCAATTTCGACGTCTGACCGATGGGATGAAACGAAGGGTCTAGGAATCTGCTGCTCTGTCAAAATGATGCATCTTGAACACGCAACGTATTCTGATACCGCATTTTCTGTCCGGTTGTTACTTTGTTAAGTTAGTCATGGTGTTCGTGGTGCATAGTTTACCATTTTTTGGGTCGATTTTTTTCATTCGACCCAAAGTAACTACCTACAGAAGCTTCACGCCTGCTTTTGTCCACGTGACTATCGCTGACCATCTACATCATGAAGGTACCGGTTATTTAATGAAGCTCTCTTCTGCGGCGTCTGATCAGGGTCTACACTGTTTGCAATGTCCATGTTCACTGGCCCAGTCTACATGGCGCACTGACGTCACAAGGAAAGACTATAGCGCTGCTATAAATAACTGGTACATGGATTTTGAACATGGTCAGTGATGGTCACGAGGTCACTAGAAGGCGGGAAGCTTCTGTAGTTAGTAACTTTTAGACAATTGATAATTAATTGACCCAAACGCGGCGTCTGATCAGGATCTACACGTTTTGCTTATAGTATAGGAATTTAAAGGATAAACGACACATGTTCAAATCCACCCTCGAAGACAATCGACCCACCAGTGCTGTCAGTGCTTTGATCTATACATGACTTTTACAGCACACGATGAGAATGTTTGATTCCGAAAAAAACTGTCAAATATGACTTTTAGCCCGCTTTTATTTTACTGAAACGGGGTTGAAAGAAAGAAAGAAAGAAAGTAAGAAAGAAAGAAATGACTTCTCAAGCCATGTCGCCTAATGAAACCAAAAGGGTTTATAAGCATGGACGGTCCGACTCGCACCGCTTTACCTGGGCAGGCTTAGATCCTCTAAGCGGTTTACCAGTACTCGTGTGCGGTCGCATTTCAGCTCTGCGTGGAGGCACCATGCAGCCCATCAATTTCTTCAAGCCCCGATGGGCGGGGGCCGTGAAACGGGATTGAATGCGCGACGTCCTGATGAGACTGAAAATCCTCTGTCTCTTACATGATACATATGTTTTGGGCCTCTAGTTTATAGTTCTTGAGAAAAAGTTGATAAAATTAACTTTGGTCAATATAGAGAGAAAGATGAATGAAAGAACAAGTGAAAAAATACACCGAGAAAGGTCATTGGCGTTTACACGATACAAGTAACCCGATAATGACCATAGTCTCTGCTATAGGGATCAACCATGGTTTTTCATGCATTAACATTTGCCGGATCCCGAGGAAGATGTTTGAACATGAGGCCGCTAGGCCGAATGTTCAAATATCTTCCGAGGGATCCGGCAAATGTTAATGCAATGAAATAACCATGGATGATCGTTGTTCTTGCATAACTTACGAATCCGACAGCAAATTTTGACGAAACGCCCAAAAGCTCCAAATAAATTCCATATAAACTCTTCAAATGCGATAGGCAAACCAAAATGGCGGCCAGTTCAGAATGTTGTTTACAATGACGCTGCCATGCAGTGACGATATCATCGAACTCTAAAACGCTACATTCACGGCGATAACGTTACGTCGCTCAACGTAACGTAACAAAGCAAGGCCCGTCTTGTGATATCAAAAGCTCAAAATCTATGTTCAAACAGCACGCGAATTTCATGATTTGAACCATGATTTGAACATGGTTTTTGCCGTTTTAGCACGGCTTTCGGTCCATTTGACAATGGCTTCATAGGTATTTATGCAAGAAACAATGTAATCACATAATGTGCATAATCTGCTTGATGTAAACTTGTTTTCAAAGCGGGGGTATAATGAAACGGGGATGTTTAACATTAACTGTGTGTATAGGAATTAATATCTCTTAATGACTAGTAAGTCGAAATTTCGAGATACTAAGTCGAAATTTCGAGCTAATAAGTCGAAATTTCGAGTTATTAAGTCGAAATTTCAAATTAATAAGTCGAAATTGCGAGTTAATAAGTCGAAATTTCGAGATAGTAAGTCGAAATGTCGAGTTACTAAGTCGAAATTTCGAGATACTTAGTCGAAATTTCGAGTTATTATGTCGAAATTTCGAGATACTAAGTCGAAATTTCAAGTTAATAAGTCGAACTTTCGAGTAAGTAAGTCGAAATTTCGATATTTTTCTCTGGCAGCAGCATCTCATAAATATCAGCATATATACAAAATATGGTAAAATGCCTGGATTCCTTATATATTTCATCAAGTTATGCAGGAAAAGCCAAAGTGTAGCGGACAAACGGATGGACGGACTGACAGACAGACAAAACCCAACGTCCCCGGAGGGTTGGGGGTGGGCTGGTGTGGGGGGCGCAATAATAATAATAACGGCAAGGCATAACACGGCATTAATATGGATTTGAGTTGTTCTTGGTGTTGAAAAGAAGTTCCAATGCTGATTCCGCTTGTCGGTTTGTAATTTCGCTTATGTTATACCCACTGACCAATCATTATCGAATTCAACGCTGTCAAATTTTACATTATTTAATTCAACACAGGCTTCTACAAACATCAAACTCAATTTTGATATTCAATCTATCGAATTCAAAAAAGGCGAAGAAAGAAAAAAGACAACCGGTCGTGTTGAATTTGATACTGCAAATCCAGCGTTGATGTCGACACAGTCTAGTAATTATTGTCTACAAGTATATAACAGAACTAAAACGAACAGTTTTAGTAACCAGATATCATTCCTCTTCCTTTCCGAAATAGTGCAATGCAATCACACATGACACTTTGTGCAATATCTTTTTTGTACTTACAGATTTTAGCCAATGTCGGCGATGTAATGTACAGTTTATTGACTCAGCCCATTTAAAATATTGGATTTATAAACCTTGGGAGGTTGAACAACCGATAAAGAAACTCGTGCGCAAGCGCACTCGTTTCTTTATCTGATGTTCAACCTCCCTCGATTTATAAATGGGCTGAGCAATAAACAATAACCTTATGTATTTACAGATTATAGCCAATGTCGGCGATGCTTACAGTCCTGCCACTGGGATCTTCAGAGCACCTGTCTCGGGGCTTTATCAGTTTTCAATCTCCATACTTTCTCCAAGAAAAAATGAATATGCTCATATACAGTTGATGAGAAACGGTGATGAACTAGGAAGGTTGTTCGCTGGAGATGCTGTAGCTGCCTATGGACAAATGGGGTCATTTACAGTCCCCACCCTTCTCGCTAAAGGTGATGAAGTATATCCCCGGGAGATGGAGAATAAAACGGGACATATACAGCACGGCAGTTACTGTTCTTTTTCCGGAGTTCTTCTGTCACGTTGAATTCAAAAGGGGTCTTTCAGTGTATAGGAAGTTTACATTGTATTCTGTCTACGCTTGGAATTTGATGAAATTATGCACAATAATTGCCTTGGGTAAAACCATTATAATTACGATGCATTCACTTTTAATTCTTATTTCCGTAGTAAATTTATTACATTTTTATGAAGTCTCTATCACAACAGAGAGTACTCTGATATAAGCCTGTCAACAGTATCCAGAGTTTTATATATCTAATACAGCAATGTTTTATGAATTAAAGCCATCATTGGTGAGTTAACTGATACTATGAATGGCATCATATGTCTAGTAATAGTGGCTGTGCATTCAAATTTCTTTGATGGTATCCCTGTGTTTCAACTCCAAGTTTTGTATTTATTAAAATTTTATATGCAATTTTACCATGTTCCAATTTTTGTCAAGACACAATTTTAGTATGAAAACTATCCACATATCTTAGGAATATCTAGATGAAATTTTAATGGAAATTGAGGACCGCCAACATTGTGTTTTAAGGTTCCTCAATACAGTTATTTCACTACATTTGGGGTACTGAAAAATCATATTTGCAAATAATTACCCAAAAATATTTTTCATCAGATGGTAGTCCATGTAAATGTAAGAATATGAAAGCCAAAGATTTTTATTCGAAAGTCACCATTTTAGTAAATTATTGCATTTTTCCTTGGTTTTGCAAAAAAATGACATCTCAATCCACAAAACCACAATGTGTAAAATACTATCATAGAAATGTGGCTCAAGGTTGCCTTTAGGCACTGCAACAGAGGAATTTCAAATAAAATACCTAAATAGAACTGAAAATTAATGATTCCCAGAAATTCAAAAAATGTAATTATCTCACCTGGTACTATTTTAAATTCAGTGTATGGTAGCCAAAAAGGACCAGTTCTACCAATTTGGCAACAAGCTCATTGATTGGGTTGAGGTGTTGAAATCTCTTGCATTTAGCTTGTAAAATGATTTCCCTTCTTCGCTGCTTTTAGTACTTCATTTTACATATTTCATTCATGCAGTTTATAACAATTTATGCAATCACTGCACAAAAGTTTCACTGTGTTACTAATTGTGTTTACAGGATGGGTGCTTTGATATTTGATAAATCAAAACCAAATAATTGAAAATAAGATAAGCCAACAGTTTATCCCCATATTTGAACTGAAGGACTGAAAGCAGCCTGTTCAGCACCAGAACCTTTGTCCAAAAGGCTTCTGATCACAGCCAATAACTGCAATGGTATAGAAATTATTTTTACCCATTAGTTCACATGAGCCACCATAAACAAATAATTGATTTTTGCACAGGTGAACTTCTGGACAACACAAAGTTTATATTTATCTAATCCAATTAATGATCTGTCATGTCACCTACTTACCAATGTGTAGGCTGGTAAAAACTCATAGAAGCCCAATGCATTTTATATGTTTTGATGAAAAAACTTTCAAAAATCACATTTTCTTGATTTGTTTACAAGAAGCTGGGCCGAACAACACCAACCTGGAAAACGTTACACATAAAAATAGTTCGGAAATGAATGCACACTATACATAAATTAACGAACAAATTATGTTAGAAAGTATGTGAAATTAGTTGCAATACAGTTTCAAAAATGAATATTATGTTTTAAATTAAAAACAATGGTGTACAATTGTAATTTTTGGAAGTTAGTTTCAAGGCGTATGAATACGTTTTTTCCTTGGCAAGATGGATATCTCTTTCAATTTGACAGCTACAATAATTTATCAGTGATGACATGCTTCTAAGATAGGCGATGTCATAATGCTATATGCAGGAAGGAGGCTATAAAGCTGCATTTTCAAGGTATATTCATTGTTGATGGGCAAAATAAAATGTGGAATGGGCATAATTGATGAAATTGAGCAGTTCAGACTTACCACAAAAAAGGAAGATGGCGGCGCCCAAGAAGAAAAAAATGTCCAAAAAAAATCTGGTTTTCAATTCAGGTAGACTTTTTGACAGAAAGCTTTGTCCGAGTCGCTAGTATTTGTTGTGAACTATTGATCTGCAGCTGTTTTAGTAACTTTTAAAAAGTCTAGAAGGCGTTTTCATTTTTTTCCTGGTGAAAGTGAAAAATACAGAAATGCATTTATTTTCAAAGGCACTGAGATGTTTCTAATGCAAGAAAGTACTTGCTGTAATAACCTTGAGCACCGCCAAACATTCTTCTTCTAGGACAGGCATTTTAAAGGAAATCAGGATCATATTTTGGGAAAAAATAACATGCAAATCTGACACCTAAATTTTTTTTGTGCAAATGTATTGAGGAACCTTAACAGACTGAATACTGATAGTCCTGAATCAGCAAAATATGAAATTACATGATTATCACGTTTCGGTCATGCTGTTTAAAAATACTTTACTTTTGCTTTCAATTTGGATGGCTATAGAATAGTATGGGTTGTGTAAGAAGTTCATAGCATATTTATTAATTTTATTTTAAAACATCCAGTTTGGTAAATTAGCCCCCTGTTTAACGCCATGGCCAAAACTAACTACTTTGTCTACAGAACTATACCGCAAAGATTTTGATGACAAACGTCATCAAACGCATCCATGAAATCATGTGCATAGTTTTCTTCGTGTCTGTCTTGTCTAATTTAGTAGTGGTGCTTAGATAGTGTTTAGATTTAACATTCAAATCAACAACATACCAGTCATTTTATATGTTGCTTCAGATTTTGTGAGATTTGTTATCCGACTCCAGATAGAACACTCTCAAGTCTAACTGTTGTTTGTTTGTTTGTTTAACCCTAACTATCCATTTAAAAAGAAAGGTTTACTTTAGGGACAACCAATAACACTTGGGATTACTTTTCCTTTGTATAAGACCCATTAAACGGTTTTCAGTATTTGTATCTGCACTAGGCACTAGCCAATCTATCTTTTTTGTATAACCCCTATGAATGAAACCAAACGGCTTCCTGAAAATATATTTCAGGCCATTTGAATAAATTTGCTTTTAGAAAACACATGGTAGTGCTTCTGTCTGTGTTCCAAAACTTATTTGGGCCCCGTCAAGCGATTTTGGTACTTATCGCCTATGCGAGCAGCGAAGGTTCAGGCGAGCCTGCGCATCCGCGCAGTCTCGCCAGAACCTTCGCTGCTCGCTCATACAAACAGTGAATCAAGAGGAACCTTCAGACAGAAAGCCATATCCATGGCCCCTCTGAATGGCTGGGCATGCGCAGTTAAAATTTGTCATGACGGAATGCTCGAAGACCCAAATTCGCTTGGCGGGGCTCATTTGATCATGATTATTATGTCTCTATATGAGCCCCGGCAAGCGAATTTGTGTCTTCGAGCGTTCCATCATGACAAATTTTAACTGCGCATGCCCAGCCATTCAGAGGGGCCAGGGATATGGCTTTCTGTCTGAAGGTTCCTCTTGATTCACTGCTTGTATGAGCGAGCAGCGAAGGTTCTGGCGAGACTGCGCGGATGCGCAGGCTCGCCTGAACCTTCGCTGCTCGCATAGGCGATACGTACCAAAATCGCTTGACGGGGCCCATATTTGTATATGTTTTTCATTTCATTTACCGATATCAGCAGTTGTTGCAGTAATTACAAAGCACATGTGCAAGGTATCAAGAAGTATTTAAACTGGTGATACTAATTATTCAATCTGTGAATAGTTATCTCATTACGCATAAGATTTTGAATCTTTGATGGTTCTGAAAATGATCTCTTTCAACAGTTAGCCACATACCCTAACTTTGTCTGTTCAAGTCCATTTACTAGATCTACAACTTCTTTCTGGACCCCATTTGTGCCTGCTCAATCCTTTGCTCTATGGAAGCATCGAAGACCTGGATTGGATGGCCTGTGATAGTGGTTGCATTGTGGACTGATAAGCCAAATGTCCAAGAGAAAAAATGATACTAGCTGTGTGTCCACACATGCCGATAGCTCTTTTTCCAGCAGGACACACGCAGTAGTAATCTTTGACTGAAGCATTTTTGTCTAAAACTCAGCCGAATGTTTCTCAGCTGTAGCAAAAATATTACACAAACACTTTATATAAAGAACAATTTTTACATTAATTTGAAATGCCCATGTAGTAAAAGTGATATCAATTCAGATTGAGCTGAATATATTTCAGCTGATACCAATGTAGTAAAGCAAGAACAGTGCTTAAAAAGAACAGTGAATGCATCCAGCAGAAACATTCGATGAGTGGTTGAAAGTTTTACAACCTGAAAAAATACTAAAAGCTCACTTCGGATAATTTAACCACAACATTGACAAAGTAAAAACAGAAGAATAAGACACTAAAGAAGCGTCAACAATTACAATTCCAATTCAGAAAAGAAACATTTTTATGCATGTGTACTGTAAGGAAGGAAACTGTTTCTCTCCCTGTCTAACAGCAAAATTCCTCTTGGTCACGGAACAGCTGGGTTCACCAAACATCCTGTGCTTATAAACCCTATTTGTTTCATTGGGCGACAGGGCTTGAGATGTCGTTTCATCTCAATTTCGGGTAAAAGTCCCACAAAACTGGAAGCAGCGTCTCCAAAATGACCTACAAAAAAGTAACATTGTGTTGACAAGGACGTTAAACATCGGATCAAAAAAAATAAAAAAAAACTCATCCATCAAAGAAATATTTTGCAACAGAAACTCCATACTGAACAATAGTTACTTTATTTATTTATTTTTTGTTAGGATAAGAATCCAGCGTACACAAAGACAGAGTATATCTAAGACTTAATTTGGCCATGTATTTATGAACAGTACTATTTGTACTAGTAACAACCAACAACTGACCATTGCGTCCTTGCATACCATCTCTGTATGGCAATGAAATATGTTCTATAAAAGGGTTATCCTTTGGAAGCAAGGAATACACCACAGACGTGAAAAATATGGAGTGTACATGTTTTCTGGGCCAGACTAGCTAGTTTCGGCCAATTAGGCCTCATCAGTGACCCTCAGATATTTTCAAAATTCCACAATGGTATCAATGATCCAAAAGGACAAGAAAATATAATCTACACTATGATGTAGGGCAGGGAGACATTTAACCGCCGCCACACATTCACACACACCAGCTGTAGTGAAGTTAAATATGTTCTATAAAAGGGTTATCCTTTGGAAGCAAGGAATACACCACAGAAGTGAAAAATATGGAGTGTACATGTTTTCTTGGCCAGACTAGCTAGTTTCGGCAATTAGGCCTCATCAGTGACCCTCAGCTATTTTCAAAATTCCACAATGGTATCAACGATCCCAAAGGACAAGAAAATATAATCTACACTATGATGTAGGGCAGGGAGACGTTTTACCGCCGCCACACATTCCCACACACCAGCTGTAGTGAAGTTAAATATGTTCTATAAAAGGGTTATCCTTTGGAAGCAAGGAATTCACCACAGAAGTGAAAAATATGGAGTGTACATGTTTTCTGGGTCAGACTAGCTAGTTTCGGCCAATAAGGCCTCATCAGTGACCCTCATGTATTTTCAAAATTCCACAATGGTATCAATGACCCCAAAGGACAAGAAAATAAGTAATGGATCTCCTTGCCTTATACCTATTTTAATAGATTGACTTCTGTAAAGCCATTAATAGAGTTGAACATGTTCACAATAATTTTGCTGCTAATAAAAAAGCAATATATATTGTTACGCCTAATTTGTTGATTAGAATACCTATCTACTATTTTGGATAAATCATAGTGTATAAATGAAAGGCATATACCAGAAGTTCATGATATTTTAATGTTTTTTAAACTAGATCAGCTCAAGATGTATTCATTGTGATTTTTAGAATCTCATTTTTATTACATAATTGTTAGAAATTTTGAGGGCAATGCGTTTTTTAAGGTTATTGGATGATTTCTAGAAAACAGTAAATTTTGAAAAAAAAAATGACCTACATCCATTAAAGGTGTTAAACTTCAGTGTTACCGGTTTCGGATTTTCATGAAACTCGGCATAGCTACAGAGGATACATATGGTAAATTTTCCTAGTAAAATAGAATCTTGACAAAGACTAGAACATATGTATCTTAGGAATTGAATTTGGATATTTTTTTAAAACTTTAATTAAAAATGAGAGTTTTGATAATTATGTTCTCAGAAAATGTAAACTTTAATTAATTCAAAATGTTTTGTAGTACCAAAAGAATGCCTATGAAGTTCTGCATTCAACCCCAAGTTCACACATCTTGAAACTAGATAAAACATAAGATTTACGACTGAATTATTTAGACACATACAGCAGCTCATGGAGGGAGTCAGTCAAGGTGACCTCCTGAGTCCTACTTTGATTTATATAATTTAATAAATACATTTTTAGGTTGTATATGCTGATTTATTAATATAGTTTGAAGAAAAATCATGCGTGGGCACATATGAAAGATGTCCTTTCTCCGTTTTGCAATTTAGCAGTAATTATTTTAAAGGTTATGTGCAAAGATGTGAGATTCCATTACATTTAAAAGGGCTGTGAATCAAGGGACCGAATCAAATTGTCTTTATATGTCTGCGAGATATTACAATTTGAAGTCTGACATATTTTATGGAAGCAGCTACTTCAACTACATCATTAATATTCATGAGGTATTCTATGATATAATAGATACACATTGAATTTTTTAAAAATTTGAAATATGAAATACTTTTGTGATTTATAATCACCCAATTATTAAAACTGATCTCAACTTCTGCCCCCGCCCATCGGGGCTTGGAGAAATAGATTGGGCTGCAGGATGCTTCCACGCAGAGCTGGTGCCCACCGCACATGAGTACTGGTAATCCGCTTAGAATGTCTAAGCCTGCACAGGAAAATTGCTGCGAGTCGGCCCGTCCATGCTTATAAACCCTATTGGTTTCATTGGGCGGCAGGGATTGAGATGTCATTTCATCTCGATGTCGGGTAAAAGTCCCACAAAATTGGAAGCCACGTCTCCAAAATGACCTAAATAGAGTTGAAGGGGACGTTAAACCTAAAATCAAACAAAATGATCTCAACTTATATGCTAAACCAGTTCTCTCTTATGTTTGATCGCAATTCTTTAAATTAATATTTTTCAAAATTATTTAAATTGCATTTTCTGTATTTGTAAGTGGATAAATTAAAGTGCAGAACTTACTGATCTGTTTAAAATGCATGTAAAATCCGTTTCCTCAAGTATTCTGAATGAAATTTTGAATATATAATTGTTTTAAACCATTCAAAAAATATTCTCAATTTAAGTTTGAATTTCAAAATCAAATTTCTCATTTCTCCCCTAAATCAGAACAAAATGCACGGTTATCGAAATGCGTGAGAAAATATGGTAGTTTATTTATTTATTTATTTTGTTTAAGTTTAAGACCACTACTTGTACGACAACACCTTTATTGCACTGTGGGTTTATACAAAGAAAATTCAAGGGTGGCTACTCTTACATGAAAACAGGTATGTACCAAATGAGCATAACTTTAAAATAATGCGATTTTTTTTTTTTTTTTTTTTTCAAAATTTTAAAAAATCAAATTGGCATCAATGGCATAATAGAATACCGCATGACTTTTAATAAGGCAGTTTAAAGTTTATATATTTTCATGAAAACTTTCGAACTTCAAATTGTAATATCTCTGAGATGAATTAAGATAACCTGATACGGTTTTAGCCATTCGATTCCTTGAAATCAGTGTTTTTCTAAAGTTTATGGATTTCTAAACCTTTGTATATGATTTTTAATGACAGATTCCATCGGTCTATTCTTGATGTGCTGCACGTTTAAAGTAATTCAGGCTTTTTCTTCCGGCTTTGACCGCCATAGAAATATGAGTCCGCACAAAATGTAGTCCGGTTTGGCGCAGTAATCAAAATTGTACAAGCGTATAAGTTATCCTGTAAGCGTAGTACAAACTATTGAAGCAGACGACTTTATCTGACGATTCAGTATTTCATATGAATCAGCTGCATCGTGCGACGAGTTTGGTAAAGACTGTATTACGGCGTCTTCTCAGCAGTCTGCTCAGGTTTTACACTGTTTTCTATCAGTGCTGTCAATATTTAATCCTTAAAGACCAGCCTGGCGCTGGATCGGGTCAGCTGCATACAAGAATATTAATTGCGCTGCGTACCAACGCAGCGCCATTTGTGATGAGTTTGAGACGCGGACTATGTATTCATGAAACTTGACTTTTCATTGATGTAAGCGAATTGTCAGTTTCAGAAGGTCGCGTTATAGATAAAATTAAAACACCTTTTTAACAATTTTAATTTGCGACTACATTCAATTATACATTTGTAATCTGATTTTTTTGGCGCCATTCCCATTCTTTTTTTGTTAAATTCTGGATTTTTGATAACGAACTATGTTTTTCGTTTTAATCGTCGAAAGGGTTTTCGGTTTTGATTATTGTTTTATTTTCAATCAGTAGAGTCCTGAATATACCCCTGTTATTTCATTGTTGAATGTTCCAAAATTAAAATACAGTGTTTGAAATAGATGACGATATGTCTATGTGTGTTTGAAATAGATGAGAGTGTTCCTACACAGACTGGTACAATCTAAGGTTTAAAATTATCCCTTTCGATTCCAATGATTGTTTACTCCGTTATAATTAACCCTGTTACTACAACAAATGTTAACCCTTTCAACCATGAAGCCCGGCACAGATACTTATGCAAACTATGTAGATCCTGATAAGATGGCTCATAATGAGCCACCTTATATGGATATATAGCTCACCATCACGATAACGCTTTAAATCTAGATACCATATTTAGTAGAACGGACGTGCCCAAAGTCAGTGATGGTAGAGTCCACTCTGATCTGGGTCTACACTGTTTGCAAAACCCAACACGTGATTCCAGTCCAGATTCTACAGGTAACTGATCATGAAATCTTCTCTCCCTTCCGCTGATTCAAGAAAGGCAGTTGTCAGTTTCTGGCGAAAAAAATGTGCACCGGTTAACCGCTTATGTATAAGCCTGCCCAGGAAAAGCGTGGGTAGGTAAACTGACCGGCTCAAAAATAACCTAAAATGGTGTTGACTGGGCCATTAAATTCCAATACAAACAAAATCTACAGATAACTCTACACTCTGAACTCCCAGCGGTACAAATAACGCTTTTTTTTAGTTGTTTTTGTAAATGACCGATACCTGGATTCCCTAAAACCCCGCCTATATAAATGTGACCCCCTTGAACCCCACTTGTATATAGTAAAATTGGTGTTAACGGTGGTACACATTATTTTTTCTTATTTTTAGATGACCGTTAGAACCGTCTCGCCGAGGCAGTTCTAACGAGTACCCACAATCTATGTTTTGAACAGAAATATTATAAATATCAGATTTTCTTATACCTGAAAATTTTCAGTTTTTCATTGGTAAAATTTTCAATATATTTGAATAGGTGTGCTTTCGTAATGAGCTATAGTCATGTAGGCTCCAACGAAGAAAGTTCTGTGCCTAGTAACTTTGGATCGATTGGCAAACAATCGACACAAAAAGTGTTTTTGTGTGGGTCTAGGAGGGGTGGAATTTACAGTGATTTCCGACGTAACATTGATATTCTCATACACGCGTCACAAGGTATGCGACATTTGCAAGTGCACGTTCTATCTTGTGACGTTTCGCGGTAGTTCCACAAATCCTTCTTCTTCCCAGAAGGGGTCAGGAGTTTTCGGTAAAATTGACCTTTTGGAGGTAGAGACAAGCATAACCTTCGAAAATTAAAATCCCGGTATTTATGATTTAAAACAAATGTACATGGACTGACTATCACCTTCAAATACTCTATAAAGAATTCCAAGAAAACAGACGCGAAATAAAAATGCGCCATCTTACTTTGCTTCTTTTAGAGTTTTCAATTTCGCCCAACCCCTCATGCACCCCCCCCCCCCCCTGCAATTGTCGGAAAGAAAACTGTTTAATAAAATTATGTTTGCCAGCAAATTTGTCTTTGGTAACATCTGCACATACGAGCAGTCGTGTACAATAACTGCTTTGGTATCACCGATGTTTGCTTCTGTTCATTTTATGCTCGGATGATGTCGGGGCATATAGTTTTTGGGTTTTCCGTACGTGCATCCGTGGGTACGTGCGTACTTGCATCCGAGTGTATGTCCTTCTGTTTGAAAGTGTGCACGTACGTACGTTATCCTGTTAGACTCGGGTTATTTTCTGTACATTTCCTACCCCGTTAATTCTTCAGGTCGTTGGACAATTTAGGCACAATTGTATTTTAAGGTGATGGCTTGTTTCACAGCAAACGATTCACTTTCCATTGGACATTCTTCATTTATGCTCGCTACATTTCATTGGCTGACTTTTTGGATGACCTATCCAATATGAGATAATATCCCAATGCTAGTAAAACCTCTCTCCTTGCTGCCATGCAAGAGCCTGATACCGTTAATTCGCTTGAACAGGCAACATTAACCCAAGGAAATTGTTCGACTACTGTTGAAGTGGCCGATTGGTTGCCCATGAGAAATTGTGCACAAACCACTGCAGTTCCTCGTATACATAATGAACCTGTATCCATTTGCTCACTCTTTAAAAGAGGAGGCAGGTCTCTTGCTCGTAATTATCGCCTTGTGTCCCTGCCGTGTGTGCCATGTAATTTGCTGGAACGTATAGTCTTCTAAAATATAATGGCCTACATGGGTGAAAATAAACTTTTGTCAGACAGACAACATGCATTTAGAAAAAAGGCATAGTTGTGAAACTCAGTTGAGCAGGGTTATTAATGATTGGGTAAGGCGAGAGAACAAGAACAATACAGGTGACCTATCAAAACACGTCAACAGATGCTGCAGAGCCTAACTAGACGTTACCAACGTAAGAAACGTAAGAAAAAAATCTTGGACAAAGTAGGGTGGCGGGGAGGGCAGGTTGACACATTCATTCTTGACTTCGAGAAGGCTTTTGACACACACCATCATGAACTACTGAAATTCAAATGATCTGATTACGGTATTGTGGTGAAAAGTCTCAAATGGATAGATTCCTTTCTTTGCTACAGCGAGTTATTGTTAACAGGTGAATCTACGGAGTGGGCTCCAGTTTTGTCTGGTGTCCAAGGGACTGCTCTTGGTCCACTGTTTGTCTCCATGTCTATCTTAAATAATATTTCCACAGACATTGACCAAGAAATAGGACTGTTCGCGGACGACCGTGTTTGCTACCGAGAAATTAGAGATACTGAAACTTCAGATTTGTGGATGTTCGGCACGAAAATGGGACATGGTATTTTAACCCGATAATGCAATTTTATACGGATAATTAGGAAGAGAGCCAATAAAATTGAGGCGTCTTGCGCCTAAGAGGGAACGGTCCTCGAGAATGTGGATTACATTAAATACCTTGCTGTGACAGTCACACACGCTTTGAGATGAAATACGCACATCAGCGGCATGTACTAAGGCAAATAAAACGCTTGGTCTCCTGGGGCGAAATCCTCATCAGTGACCTCAAGATGTAAAGTGGGGGGGGGGGAGAATATAAAGGACTTGCTTCTATGATACTAGTTTTGTCTTCCATCCTGTTCGCAAGATTTTGAATGTCAAGTCCATTGTGACCTTGACATTTGACCTTTGACCCTGAAAATCAAAAGGGTTCATCCTCTCTCCCCGGGTACCATTTGTGGAAGGTTTGGTTCTTCTATGTTGATAGCTTTGTCTTCTATCCTGTTCACAACGTTTTAATGCCAAGTCCATTATCACCCTGACATTCGACCCTTGACCTTGAAAATCAATAGGGTTGCTATATCCCCACTGCAACTTTGTTGCGAGGGGATAATAACGAACAATTAAGGTAATGTGTCATTGAATGGTGATATATAGATCTCACAGAGATAATTCTGAAGTAATTCAAAATTCCTAAAGTATTTGGTTGCTTAATTGCGGCGAAATGCTCTTTATGACCTGCTCGCGATGTTTCATTCTCTTGTTCCACCTTCTCTGTTGATGATTTGCACTGCCCTCATTTGGGAATGGCCTTAGATAACCTTTACTATAATGAATTAAATTCTTCTCGTGTATTAGTTCCAACCCTTTAAAGACATGCACAATTATGAAATCTTTCAAAGAAATTAAAGGTAACAAAAGTTGTTTTCCGCAGCGCTTCCGCCTTTGCTCCAACATGGAGCAATTTTGTACTTGCTGGTTTTCTTTCTGACTTTCGAGGTCAAGTTTAGGTCAGTTACAACTTGGGTGTATATTGACTTTGCGTGGAGAAATTGGAAAGAAAGGCTGTCCCTTTCAACCCTGGAATATGGTACAGTAATTATTGTAGGTCCTGTGATATAATTCTAGGTGCCATATATTTAGCAGAATGGACGACAGTGAATTAATCAAAGAACTGACAACACTCATGCCGCTGGTCTCTAAATGCAGGCTGGTCATGAACGGGGACTTGAACTGATTCGTTTAAACTTAAGATGTTAGTAACTAATAACCAAAAAAAAGTGTATAACAAGATCCGCACCGTGTTCTTTGGCATTTGATCTGAGTTTACATTGTTTGCAAAATCCAACATTTGATCCATGTGCGGATTTTACAGATAACACTTACATGTACCCAACACTGACAAACGACGCGGCTATCTTTGGGTTGATTGTCTCGCATTCGACCCGAAATTGCTAATAAGAAAGCGCTTCAGTGCTAATGTCTACGTGACTATCACTGACTTGTCAAAATAACTTTTTTGTCTTGTAGAAAATAGCCGCAGTGAGATCAGGGTATTCCATTAGACGGAAGATTGTTATCCTGGAATCATAGGGTGAGCTTGGCAAACAATGTAGACCAAGACCAGACGCTGCAGAACGCGTCCTCTTATCAAAATGTTCACTATTTGTTTGGAATTTCAGAATTAAATGAAACAGTTTAAATCTCAGCCAAGGACTATTACTCCAACGTACACCCCACACTCTCAATGCTTTGATTCTGAAATCAAACGATTACAACACGCTTAGGCACCATGCCCTTAAGCTAAAAAGGTTAACTCAATCAACCGTGAGGTCTGGTTACCAGTCCGACCACGTTGATCCTGTGCACCTTCACACCAGTACAGATAGAAACCACATGTTCAGGATCAAACTTTTGATGGGTAATGTAAAGTCGTGCCTAGAAGAGAAGCAACTAAAATTTGTTCTCAAAAACCATTAAGTGAGAGCGTATTGCGACATTTTTCATTAAATGATCGTAAGCGTGCCCCTGAACAGTGAGAAGCTGGTCGGAAAGTGGATGACGCTGACTCTGATTTAGGGTGCCACATGTGATTTGTTTGATTTGAGGTTTAACGTCCCCGTCAACACTGTAAAGGTCATTTTGGAGACGTCGCTTCAAATTTTGTGAAACTTTTACCCGACATTGAGCTGAAATGACATATCAAGCCCTGTCGCCCAATGAAACCAATAGGATTTATTAGCATGGACGGTCCGCCTCGCACCGCGGTTCCTGGACAGGCTTAGATCCTCTAAGCGGTTTACCAGTACTAGTGTGCGGGCCGGTTTCAGCTCTGCGTGGAAGCATCATGCAGCCCATATATTTCTTCAAATGAGGGATCTTTTCTCTATTGGTGCGACATCTTACTATATACAGAAGACGCTAGTGGATGTCGACGTAGCGGAAGACCGACGTCAGTACGTCAAGATCGATTCAATCGTCAGACGCATATGCGAAACAGATTTCCGCCGGCAGCTGCTACACTGTACCTGTAGATAAACAAGGGGTCTCAACTACCGACTTATAAGCACTGACATTGATCGACGCCCTTATGCGATGCAGGTTTGAGAGCTAGACGTCTCCGTTGTGATCAAAGTTAACGCGTAGACACAGCACGGAACATTTACGCTAGTGCATGAAATACGTAAATTGGCGTCAAAGCGACTGACATATGCGTTCCAGTAACAAATCGCACTTCAGCGTAAATCACGCCAAATGTCGTTTCCGGGTGTTTCGACGTATAGGTGTAAGGTATGCCGAGGCGAAGCGTGCGTAATAGAGTATGACATATCGGGTGATATAAGCGTAATTGTGTGGCGAACTATTGCATGTAGTAAGCGTACTGTCATTTAGAACACAGCAGTAGCATTGTTAAAATTTGAATTTTAATGTTTGGTTTTGAAAACTTAAATAGTTTCTTTCAAAAATTTGAAACATCGAATGGCGTTTCATAATACCACCGGTCTATAGACATCTGCAAACATATCATATATTGTGCAGAACTACCTTTCTAAATTTTAAGATCTTTTTAGAAAGGTTTTCTGTAAGTTTTCACAGTGTTATGTTTTCTCATAGACTCCGTCATTTCAGTGCCTTTGGTGCTTTGATAATTAAGAGTATTACGTTTGTATGAAGTTGCATTTTTGTGTACTCGAACATTGTATAATATGCCTTCTCACACCATTAAGCGATCAATAAATGTAATATGAAACTAGAATACTGTCGATGGCGCGCCATCGCAAATCCCCACGTTTTCTACAGAGGGGCCAAGTACCGAAAACCCCTCACCCTGGGCCCTAATTTGACTCCGTGGTCAAAATATTACCTGTATTATATTTTACTAATCATGCCCTTCAATTTCATATGCCACATGACTATGTTCCAAAAAACTTAAATGTTGACCCTTTGACCCCTCTCCCAGGGCCCCAATCTGACCCCAGGGTCAAAATTTTACTTGTAGTTTATTAGCTCGTCTGTTTTTTGAAAAAAAAACTTTCGAGCTATTGTCATCACTCCGGCGTCTGCGTTGTCGTCCTGCGTCGTCCTGCGTCGTTCCAAAAAAACTTAACCTTGGCTATAACTTAAAAAGTATTAGACCTAGGCTCATGAAACTTCATACACACACTCATCATCACAAGAGCTACATTTTAGACCAAGGACCATAACAACATTGTTGATTTTGGCTGAATTATCTCCCCTTTTCCAATTTTTTTTCTGAAACACATTTTTTGCTCTCATTTTAATACTATTCACAACAGAGCCTTCAAACTTCACATGAATGTTCCTTGGGACAAGACCTTTTCAGTGATACCACACTTTTTGATCTGTGACCTTGACCTTTGAACTTTGACCTATTTTTCGAAAATTTAACCGAAAACCTTAACCTTGACCATATTTCCAAAAGTATTTGGCCTACCTTCATGAAACTTCATACACATACTCACCATCACAAGAGCTACATTCCCTACAAGTTTTATAACTCCATCTTGCAATTTGATTGAATTATCTCCCCTTTTCTCTCCGTTTTTTTTTAAATTGTTTTTGTCTCTTATTTCAATACTATTCACAACAGAGCCTTCCAACTTCACATGAATGTTCCTTGGGACAAGACCTTTTCAGTGATACCACACTTTTTGATCTGTGACCTTGACCTTTGAACTTTGACCTATTTTTCGAAAATTTAACCGAAAACCTTAACCTTGACCATATTTCCAAAAGTATTTGGCCTACCTTCATGAAACTTCATACACATACTCACCATCACAAGAGCTACATTCCCTACAAGTTTTATAACTCCATCTTGCAATTTGATTGAATTATCTCCCCTTTTCTCTCCGTTTTTTTTTAAATTGTTTTTGTCTCTTATTTCAATACTTTTCACAACAGAGCCTTCCAACTTCACATGAATGTTCCTTAGGACAAGACCTTTTCAGTCATACCACGCTTTTTGACCTGTGACCTTGACCTTTGAACTTTGACCTATTTTTCGAAAAATTAACCAAAAAACTTAACCTTGACCATATTTCCAAAAGTATTTGGCCTACCTTCATGAAACTTCATACACATACTCACCATCACAAGAGCTACATTCCCTACAAGTTTTATAACTCCATCTTGCAATTTGATTTGACTTAGAACTTTTGTTTTCTAAAAGAAACTGCAGACGAGCGTTGGCACCCGCTTGCGGTGCTCTTGTTCTACCCATTATCCCCTTCGCATAGATATGCATATGCAACATGACTATGTTCTGAAAAACTTTAATTTTGACCCCCGACCCCCCCCCCCCCCAAGTCCGACCCCCAGGGCGTGACCTAGGGGTCACAGCCAAAATCCCGTTCAATATGTTTTACTTTTTTCATAACTAAGTACATGTGCAAAGTTTGGCATCAAAATCTTCAAAATTGACTTTGTAATTGAATTTTATTGATATTTGACCTTTTGACCCCTCCCCAGGGCCCCTGGGGACGGGGACAAAAAAAAATGTGCTCTTGCGCAAGCCATTCATGTAAGCAACTCGCATACCAAATTTGGTTGAATTCCGGCTAACGGTTTAGGAGGAGATAGCCGGACAGACAGACGGACAGACGGACAGACAGACAGACGGACAGACGGATGGAGGCGATAACAATATCCCCACTTTTTTTTAAAAACGTGGGGATAATTAGGCACTGCCTAGTCACGGGCATGGTTATTACTATGTCCATTTCAACAATCAATCAACACTATGGTCAGGGATTTTCAATTTAAAATTAACAAAATAATTCTGTCTATATCTGTGGATAGTGATTGAACAACACTCTGAAACAATAAAACAGATAGGTTGATAACTCAAAGGAATCTTAATCTCTATATTATAGTTATAACTCTTATTTAATGCTCGGCTTAAAGTTACTAAAATACCACCCAACCCCCAACCAACACAGTACAATTCAAAATATCACTTTCAGCAATCATTTTTTTAAACATTAAAGGGCTATAACTCTGATGAAAATGAATTGATGTAAAAAAAACAAAAACAAAAACCAAAAAAAAAAAAGAAATGAAACAGTCCCAATTAAGCTATATCTTGCCAGGTCTCCGGACGTTAGCCCCCCAGGACGTTCCCCCCCCCCCCGCCCCCCAATGACTTAATCTAAAACTGGACATTTACCCCCATTTGAATATGCGACCCGGACATTTGCCCCCAGAGCTTATTTTTGGTATGAGCATCTGCTCCCAGTGCTTATTTTACAGGTGGACTTTTGCCCCCCACTGCTTATTTTAGAAATGGACATCCCCCCACCCCCAACCCGCTGCCTGATACATCTACCACTCCATATTTTTGTATTTAAATAAAAATAAGTCTTGCATTACCATTAACTTGCATCAAGAAGAACTGTTTTATCAATTTACTAATTAGCTTATCCAGGTGCATGTTAAAGTAACTAATTACATGCAGTTAACCAGTTAAACTCAATATATGGTTCTGTAGCTGACTTGCTCAACCCTTATCCTGCTGAATAAATTAAGCATCCCCAATTGTTGACTATTAACCATCACATTCTTGGTATATTTTGTTAACTTCGCAAATTGCATGACAAACAGTAGAGATCCCCATCAGATTTGGCATCTGATCTGGACCCATACTGCTTTCTAAGGTAGGGCTTGTCCATAACAGCAGGTTATTATGGGATTCATATTTTCCGGTATATAGATTGAGTAATTTATTGCTTAACATATTGTATTTCTGGTGATAATAAACCAATAAATACATTTTCATTTTTTCCTCCTTTGTGTTAGCCCCGAGGGGGGGGGGCAAATGTCCCTTTCTGAAATAAGCAGTGGGGAACAAATGTCCACCTGTAAATTAAGCACGGGGGGAGGTATCCATACCAAAATAAGCTGGGGGGGGGGGGGCGGCAAATGCCCGGGTCGCATTTTCAACTGGGGGGGGGGGGGGGGGGGGGGGGGGCAAATGTCCATTTTTAGATTAATTCATTTGGGGGCAAATGTCCTGGGGGGCAAATGTCCTGGAATCATCTTGCCAACATAAATTCAGACTGAAGGCTTCTTTGGAAACTCCATCAGTATGGGTCAGAGGAAACGCCCTCCACCGGATCCGTGCCTTCCTTGCCTAACCGCTTGCAGACTGTGGTCCTTGATGGTGAGGGATCGAAATCTGTACCAGTGTCTTTGGGTGTCCCACAGGGCTCTGTCCTGGGCCCGATTCTGTTCCTCATATCTGTCAATGTTTGTTTGTTTGATTTGAGGTTTAACGTCCCTGTCAACACTGTAAAGGTCATTTTGGAGACATTGCTTCCAATTTTGTGGGACTTTTACCAGACATCGAGATGAAATGACATCTCAAGCCCTGTCGCCCAATGACACCAATAGGGTTTATAATCATGGACGGTCCGAATCGCACCGCTTTGCCTGGGCAGGCTTAGATCCTCTAAGCGGTTTACCAGTACTAGTGTGCGGGCCGGATTCAGCTCTACATGGAAGCACCATGCAGGCCATATATTTCTTCAAGCCCCTCTGGGCGGGGGTCGTTATAAATCAATGACCTACCAGATGAGCTAACCTAAAAAGTATGTCTGTTTGCGGATGACACTGCTGTGTATCTGACAGTTGGAGGTGAAGATGACAGTGGCGTGCTGCAGCAGGACCTGGACAGACTATGTGGGAATCCAGGTGGGACATGGAGTTTAACCCCTCTAAGTATCAGGTTGTTAGGGTGTCTACCTCTAAGAAACCAGTAAATTTTCCGTACAAACTGCATGGCCAATGTCCTTGAGGTTGTCACCAGTGCAAGATACTTGGGGGTTGACATTTCCAGTGGCCTATCATTGAATTCCCACATCAACAGAATTACTGCCAAAGCAAACAGTACCCTTGGATTCGTCAAACGAGACATCAAAGTCAAAAAACCAAAAGATCAGAGGGACTGTCTATAAAACACTGGTACGCCCAAAGCTGGAGTATGTGGCCCCAATCTGGGATCCCCATACCAGAGGAAAAATACTCCAGCTTGAAAAAGTCCAACGAAGAGCTGCCCGATGGACCACTAATAATTATGATTATAGGTCAAGTGTAACATGTAACAGGCATGCTCCAGGATTTAGGTTGGTGGTCCTTTGAACAAAGACGGGCAGATGCGCGTCTTTGCTTTTTCTACATGAAGAAAGGGCGAGGATTGCGACCACATAAAATAGATTTACCCCCCCCCCCCCCCCCACCCAGTAAAAATCTTTTCACTGACCGTTCCAAATGTGATTCTTCTGTCGCGGTTCAATTTTTTATATGTGTTGTCTTTGTGAGTGTGTATCGCTTATATCTTTTTGTTTTGGATAGCCAATTGGCCATTTTGTGGGAAAGTAACTGTCCTTTTGGCTTTCCACTATTGATGTTTCCATTGGGGAATTCTGGGTCTAGTTATTCTTTCCCTTTGATGTCTCTGATTGGAGGTGTGGTTAATTGTATCAATTCCTGATCATTGCCTTTGCATCTGTTTTAGAACGAAATCGAACTCTGTATGCCTGAGTGATGAGCAGAGACCCTACCATGTCTCCATGAAAGCTGGTTTATACCGTAAGATCCGCCCCCGCCATAGGGGCTTGAAGAAGTATATGGGATGCATGATGCTTCCGACGCAGAGCTGAATCTGGCCCGCACACTAGTACTGGTAAACCGCTTAGAGGATCTAAGCCTGTCCAGGAACCGCGGTGCGAGCGGGACGGTCCATGCTAATAAACCATATTGTTTTTATTGGGCGACAGGGCTTGAGATGCCATTTCATCTCAATGTCGGGTAAAAGTCCGACAAAATTGGAAGCAACGTCTCCAAAATGTCCTTTACAGTGTTGACGGGGACTTTAAACCTCAAATCAAACAAAACAAATACCGCAAGACAGTCATAATACTACTGTGATCCATACCTATATCCTGTATCCTGGCTATGACATGAAATTTGAATGAATCTGGCTGAATATGTTAATTTGTGTAGAACACTATTTAGAATATACAATGTCTATCCAACCACTCAGGCAGTTTACCTGACATCATCAGTTTAACAGTGTTTAAGTCGACCTTTCTGTACAGAATGTCCCCAAAAAGAATATCAAATTGGCAAACAGTGCATGCAGTCCCAATTCAGATGTCGCAGAATGCAGATCTGATCAGGGCCTTGTTATGTATCTTTCTATCTACTGGATGTAAGTCTATGGTTGGGATCATTAAATAATGTCATGTTGTCAGGTACAAACTCCTGAGTGCAAACAAATGATAGATACATCAGTGGTTAGTGCACTTGCCTCTGACGCTAGAGCCCCCCCCACCCCCCCCCCCCCCGGGTTGATTCCTGGTGGCAGCGATTATTTCTGGATACGAACACGCTCCATTAGCATTATCTGCTGGGTGAATGGCAAAAAGTGCACCATCGTTCGGATAACTGTGTAGGCTTTCATCCTATCGATTAAACCTTGTGTGTACTAAATGTTACCTGCGAGTAATGGTCAAATGTGACCAATCACAGGATAGATAGATAGATAGATAGATAGATAGATAGATAGATAGATAGATAGATAGATAGATAGATAGATAGATAGATAGATAGATAGATAGGATAGACAGATAGATAGATAGATAGATAGATAGATAGATAGATAGATAGATAGATAGATAGATAGATCGATCGATCGATCGATCGATCGAATCGATCAGTGCACTTGCCTCTGACACTAAAGGCCCCCGGTTTGATTCGTGGTGGCAGTGATTATTTCCGGATGCAGACACCCCCCATTGGCATCATCTGCTGGATGACTAGCAAAAAGTGCACTGTCGTTCAGATAGATAGATACCTATCACCGTATGAACTTACCAGTCAATTTGTCATGATGTTTGGTCTGAATCAGGATCACTTTACATGATCAGTTTAGGAAATCCCAGTGGGTGTGTTTTACAATATCAAATGCACCCAAATCTGTGAAGAATGCAGCATAGTCGTGGAAATATAGATTTTTTGACAGAAACAGCTTTTTACAAATACTTCCCTGTTTGTACAAACTAGCCTTTCAATGCCTGCCTATCAAAGTAACAGAGTATAAGCGTACAAAGCGGCAAAAGCCCCAAATGAACTGTCAAAACAATTGTTGTTGGCTGGCAAAAAACTGTAACGCGCAGACGGAAGGTAAACAAAAGACTGATTCTCATTTTTGTGGAATCTTTAACGTTTACGCCTAAATAATTCTGATAAGCGCCTGAATAACATTGATCAATGATTTAGAACCGGTCACGCATTTTTCGAACAAACGCCGGGAAAATGAATTTTATTTTTTTAAAACGCATTTATTTGTTAAAAAGGATACGTTATAGTTCTTGAAATTTAGAAAGATCTTGAACATTTTCGGAAATAGAAAAAAATTCGACCAAAAATGTAAGCGTTTCTCTCCAGTTTTCAATTCGCGAGATCTCGTAAATTTGGGACGGATCAGCTGAGAGAGAAGGGCTGGTGAAATGCACGCACATGTTAACTATAGGCGTGCACGCCAAAGTTGCCTTTGGCAACTTTGTCCATGCCCGTAATATATTCTGATGTGTGTGTGTGTGTGTCTGTCTCTGTCTGTCTCTGTGTGTGTGTGTGTGTGTGTGTGTGTGTGTGTGTGTGTGTGTGTGTGTGTGTGTGTGGAAGAAAATCGAACACTTTACATAAATTACCAATAAGTAATGCATATAACCATCACAGTAATAATTCCTTGTAATGACTACCCACCTTTACCACACTTTAAATAGAGAAAAGTGGGGTCTGTGGGGTAAATATTAGTTTCCTTATTTCTGCTCCAATACATAGGTTTTGGGTACTCGTTAGAGCCGCCTCAATGAGGCGGTTCTAACGAGCACCCTCAACCTATGTTTTGAGTAATAACAAGAAAAATATCACAACTTTTCATTAGAAAAAAATGTCCATTTTGAGAAAGGAAAAAAAATGCACTATGCCTCACGGATATGTTAATGTATATCAAGCGAGCGCTTCGGGAGAAAAGGCACCTTCCCGTATCATGTACGTTACTTTCTGTTGGCAAATGTCAACCTTCGCGACAGCATAGGGAGAAGACAGTGTGTTGTCAGACTGAAGAAACTTTAGGTCCATGCCTAGCATTATAGCCCATAACGAAGATTCAGATCAGACGCGCAGGCTGATCTGAGACTTCGCTTGGAGCATATGTTCAAAGACACCTTTTTCACTTGACGCGTCTCGGATAATGTAACACTTCTTGGTTTCAGACCTGAACGATTTGTAATATTTTTGGCTTGGCTACCGGGGAGCTGATAGGCTCCGCCGACCCTCTACTTCTCCGGATTCGTAAGGCGAATTTTAATGAAATTTCACTGCAGCCTGCAGGTAAGAGGCGACGAAGCTGGCTAAAATGGTCTTTTTCGGATTTCAAAGACGGCCGCTGTTTGGCAATCTCTCTCTCTCTCATATGTCAAAGACGGCCTGTTTTAGGCTATCTATCTATCTATCTATCTATCTATCTATCTATCTATCTATCTATCTATCTATCTATCTCTCTCTCTCTCTCTCTCTCTCTCTCTCTCTCTCTCTCTCTCTCTCTCTCTCTCTCTCTCTCTCAAATGTCAAAGACGGCCTGTATTAGGCTACACCTATCTATCTATCTATCTATCTATCTATCTATCTATCTATCTATCTATCTATCTATCTATCTATCTATCTATCTATCTCTCTCTCTCTCTCTCTCTCTCTCTCTCTCTCTCTCTCTCTCTCTCTCTCTCTCTCTCTCTCTCTCTCTCTCTGTCTCTTTCATTTCGTTTTATCCCCAGCGAGGACAAAGACCGTGATACACACAAGGTTTGCAGGATGAAAGCCTACACAGTAATCATGTAATTACGGTAGGGGCCTTTAACCTGCACAGGGGACGACACTCCCTGTAAAGGGGGGCATCCGGTAAGGGTCCTGATCCGAAGGACGGTGCACTTATTGACATTCATCGCCGCAAATGATGCCAGTGGTGCGTGTTTGGACGCCGAAAGTTTATCGCCGCTGCCGGGGAAATAGATGGGCTGCATGATGTTTCCACGCAGAGCTGAAACCGATCGCACACGAGTACTGGTAAACCACTTAGAGGATCTAAGCCTGCCCAGGCAAACCGGTGCGAGTTGGACCGTCCATGCTTATAAACCCTATTGGACAGGGCTTGCGATGTCATCTCAATGTAGGGTAAAAGTCTCATAAAATTGGAAGCAACGTCTCCAAAATGACCTATACAGTGTTTAAACGTTAATCAAACAAACAAAAACACGTACACACTGCACTAGGTGCATTTTTGAGCTATCCGGAAAAAATGCTTCCAAAAATAAAATACATATAGCCGGTATTTTTCTTTAAAACAACAATAAAAATGAATGCATTTTATGCAAAAATGCGAACAATTATGATGACAGGTAAACGAATTTGAGAGGGATTTCCTAACTAGGTTTCGAACACTAGTTAGATCTATTTTTAGTTCGTGACAAAAATAGAATCCCCATATATGACGTTATGCGACGTTCATTTTTGGCCTTGTTTGCTTAGGCCATGCCTGAATAAAAAAAAAAAAAAATATGACGCTGAATACCATGCCATAAGTATTGACACTCAGAGACGATACTGTCGCCATGTATGTGTAAAGTGACAGATTTATTTTTAGAACAGAAATTCCGAACACATGTTCAAAGCGAAGGGTAAACGACCATTTTCACAAAGTTCTGAAGCTGTATTTGGCTCCAAAAGTGTACACGTGACAATGGAGTAGGCATTGAAGATAAAAACCAGAAAACAAAAATTTGAGACCCGGTAGCTCAATAATGCAACTTTAAATACAAAACAGAGGGCAACGAACTGGGTTTACGGGGATTTTTGAAACTGTATCAGCTGGCTATGTCTCTCAGCGATAAGAATGAGCGAGTGAGTGTTTGAGTTTCACGTCCGACCAAAGCTAAGGTCACATGGAGACGGAACCTCGGTTCAAAGACTCAACCTAAAGTCTGGAGAAGCCCTTGATCGATCCTGCGACCCCTGTTTTACACGGCGAGTAGCGTAACCACTACACCACCGAGGCTTCTCGGCGGAAAGAATAGAGTGACTATTTTCTTATACATCACAAAAATATGCCTATATAATTTTGACCCCTTCAAACCCCACTTTTATAAAGTAAAACTGGGGTTTACAGGGGTAATCCTTATTTTCCTAATTTCTGCTCTAAAATATAGAGTGTGGGCATCCGTTAGAACCGCCTCAATGAGGCGGTTCTAACGACCACATGTCTTATTGTAGGTTTTGTCATGCGGTTGCTCAAAAAGTAAAACTGGGGTTTACAGGGGTATACATCAGTTTTCTTATTTTTGCTCCAAAACGTAGACTGTTGGTAAATGTACTCGTTACAACCGCCTCACCGAGGCGGTTCTAACGAGTACCCACGATCTATAATTTGAGCAGAAAGATAAAAAATACCGGGATTTTTTATTTAAAAAAAATCATTTTTGCTGGTAAAATTTTACCAATATATTCGAATAGATGTGTTTTCGTAATTGGTATAATATGTTGTGTGTACTCATTAGAATCGTCTCATTGAGGCGATTATAATGATTACACACAACATACAGTTTATAAAAAAAGTCGAATGGAAAATATATCATCCCCATTTGCCAGATGGCCTGGCAATATGAGCAACCCTCAATAGTTCGAATTACCACTATCTCGAACAAATTCGTTTACTATGGCTATTTCAAATCTAGTATTGGGACCCTGGAGAATAGCTCCTCTAGCTTTAGATCAATGTATTAAGGTTGATCTATGGATGTTTGTTTTATTTTATCGTGAAAAGCACGATCGCGTGAACACACCTATATAATTTGAGCCTCTTCAACCCCTCTTTTTATATAGTAAAAGGGGGTTTACAGGGGTATACATCATTTTTCTGAAGCCTCCATGGTGTAGTGGTTACGCTACTCGCCTTGTAAACAAGGGGTTGCAGGATCGATCTCGGGCTTCTCCAGACTTTCGGATGAGTCTTTAAACCGAGGTCCCGTCTCCGTATGACCTTAGCTGTTGGTGGGACGTAAAACTCTAACACTCACTCACATCATTTTTCTTATTTCTGCTCAAAAACGTAGACTGTGGGTACTCGTTAGAACCGCCCAAATGAGGTGGTTCTAACGAGTACCCACGATCCATAGTTTGAGCAGAAAGATGAAAAATACCGGATTTTTATCAGGCTAAAAATTTCATGTTTTGGTGGTAAAATTTTACCAATATATTTGAATAGGTGTGTTTTCGAAAATGGTATGTTGTGTTTACTCATTAGAATCGCCTCACTGAGGAGATTCTAATGAGTATACACAACATACATTTTATAAAAAGTTGAAAATCGAAAATACAGTAAAATTCCGCTATTAAGACCACTTGAAATACAGACTTATTCCGGTTTTAAAAGCTTATTTTTAAGGGTGCACTTAATCTTTCTTTGTCTTTTCTGGCCACAGTGTCCTCTGGTAAGGGACCACCTTTGGGGCTGTTCAAAAGTGGTCTTAAAGACCACTTTTGAACTGTCCCAAAGGTGATCTTAATATAGGAATTGTACTGTATATCCTAAGATCATCCCCACATGCCACATGGCCTGGCAATACAAGTAACCCTCAATAGTTCGAATTACCACTATCTCATCAAAATTTCATGGTCCCGAAGGTGTTCTAGTTGTTGATTTTGATTGATTGATTTGAGGTTTAACGTCCCCGTCAACACTGTATTCATGTTGGTCAGTTTGGAGATGTTGCTTCCAATTTTGTGGGACTTTTACCCGACATTGAGATGAAATGACATCTCAAGCCCTGTTACCCAATGATACTTATAGGGTTGATAAGCATGGACGGTCCGACTCGCACGGCTTTGCGTGGACAGGCTTAGATTCTCTAAGCGGTTTACCAGTACTCGTGTGCAACGGGCCTCCGTGGCCTAGTGGTTTAGAGCGCTGACTCTTGATCATTAGGTCTCTCACCGCTGTGGTTCGAGCCTCGCTCGGGTCACATGTGAGAAGCCAATTTCTGCAACGGAAGGTCAGGTGGTTTTTCTCCGGGTACTCCGGTTTTCGCCCACCTCTGATTAACGATCGGCCGTGTGCGGTCGGTTTCAGCTCTGCGTGGATGCATCATGCAGACCATCTATTTCTTCAAGCCCCGATGGGCGGGGGCGGAACTTCGACTGTAAATCAGTTATAGTCACCTACACATAAGCACTGAAGACCCACTTGTGCTTAGTAGCTTTGAACAATCGACCTAAATATCGTCGCGATATAGTGACCCTCTTTGAGTCCGGTCGTGTAAATACTTGTCTAAAACAAAGCGTCGACCCTTAACCGTTTTGGTACCAAATCGAATATTCTTTCTTATCATTACGAAAACACGCCTATACAAATGCATTCTAAACTTTACCGCCTAAACACGAAAATTTTAAAGTGAAAAATTGTGACATTTTTCTTATTTCTACTCTAAAATATAGATTGTGGTTACTCGTTAGAACCGCCTCGATTTTTTCTTATTTCTGCTCTTAATATGATTTGTGTACTCTTTAGAACCGCCTCATCGAGGCGCTTCTAGCGAGTACCCACAATCTATATTTTAGAGCAGAAATGAGAAAAATAACGTTTACCCCTGTATTCCCCAATTTTACTATATAAAAGCGGGATTCAATGGGGTCAAAGTTATATAAGCATGTTTTCGTGATGTATATTGCAGGAGCCCATTTCAAAATTTCGGGGTGTCCGGTTGTGTTTAATTCAAAAACTAGTCGGAAAATAACTGATTTTTTTACAAACAGTGAAGGCCCTGATCAGACGCCGCGTTCTGCGGCGTCTGATCTGGGCCTGCACTATTTGCCAGGGTACCCGTTTTGGGGTTTCCGGTACAGAATGGGTTAATAAAGTCAGATCCCCGAACCCCATCATCAGGCACCGAACATAGCTTTCAGCGGAATTCTTGTAGCGCAGTTGTGATTAGTATATTAAGTCCATCACCATTCCATTATGATATTTGGTGCGACATTGGAATTGCATGCAGAGATGCAAGAATTAACAGACGCTCGAGTGTTTTAACCACCATGTCAAACAGCGAAAAAATGCTAACCCGCAGCGTGATGCAATCACGTCAGATAAAAAGATATGAAAAAATAATCATCGAATTTCCAGAAAGAATATGCCAATATGCAAAATGAGCTATGACGCGCTAGAAGCTGCGGGCAGCGAAATAGCATTACTGACACCAACGACTACCCCACTTATCACAGTTAACAGGGCGTACATGTACATGTACCTTACAAATTTGATGCCGGCCTCGATAGCTCAGTCGCATGCGCGTCTGGCTGATGATCAGGAGAACGCGGGTTCGATACCTGCCGGGTACGGCAACATTCTTTCGTGGAGATTGATCATGAAATCTTTTCTACGGTCATTCTCTCCCTTCCGCTGATTCAAGAAGGGCAGTTGTCAGTTTCTGGCGAAAGAATGTGCACTGCACTGGTTAACCGCTTACGTATAAGCCTGCACAGGAAAAGTGCGGATAGGTAAACTGATCGGCACAAAACTGACCTACAATGTAAATATTGTTGACTGGGCCGTAACCTGCAATACAAACAAACAAAACAAATCTGACGAATTTGCATATCTAATCCGCTAGTGGATTAGCGAATATTACGTGGCGTTATTACATTCACAATCGCGACGTGTTTTGATCTGTAATGAAATAAGTCATGGCTCTGTCCATAATCTACACTTTCGCTGGTCGTTTTCAAGAAGTATAGAAGTCGCTGATAAAACTGACCAGGCGGAGCGATTCAGGCGTTGTCAATGGCCCCCGCCCATAGGGGCTTGAAGAAATATATGGGCTGCATGATGCTTCCACGCAGAGCTGAATCCGGCCCACACGCTAGTACTGGTAAACCGCTTAGAGGATCTAAGCCTGTCCAGGAACCGCGGTGCGAGGTGGACCGTCCATGCTAATAAACCCTATTGGTTTCATTGGGCGACAGGGCTTGAGATGTCATTTCATCTCAATGCCGGGTTAAAGTCCCACAAAATTGGAAGCAACGTCTCCAAAATGACCTTTACAGTGTTGACGGGGACGTTAAGTCTCAAATCAAACAAAAATCAGGCGTTGTCAAATGTATATCAAATTCGCTGAGTCCACCAGAAGATTCGGTAGAGTGCCTTTCTGTTCGCATGCTTTCTTCAAGCGGACCAAATGACAATATACGCCACAGCTTTGTATGCGTTACAGCTGAATTCACACGATCGGGTGACTTGGTTTACCTTTTTGTTAATAGGACATTCCAAGAGCAGGTACAAACGATAGCTCCGCCTAGTCAATCTTATCTGCGGCTACTTTTTTTTATAACCAAGTCTTAAGAGAAAAAAAAAGTTATTGCCCTTTGCATACAATAGAAGTGCACTTAAGCACCTTTGTGCTCGCTGATCATTACGAATATACGCCTCTACGAATACACTGCACATTTTATCGACGTATAAATGAAAAATTTAAGATGAAAAATTGTGACTTTTGTGTTACTTCTGCTCAAAATATACATTGTTGGTACACGTTAGAACCGCCTCATCGAGGCGGTTCTAACGCGTACCCACAATCTATATTTAGAGCAGAAATTAGAAAATAAATTTTACTCCTGTAACTTTTTTCTTATTTCTGCTCAAAATATACATTGTTGGTGCACGTTAGAACCGCCTCATCGAGACGGTTTTAACGCGTACCCACAATCTATATTTAGAGCAGACATAAGAAAAATAAATTTTACTCCTGTAAACCCCAGTTTCACTATATAAAAATGGGGTTTAAGGGGAGTCAAAATTATATAGGCGTGTCTTTGTGATGGCATGTAGACTAGTACAATACCTCCCGTTTATATATCTAAACTCTCCAGGCTCTTGCTACATTTAGTCTGTGTGGCTGAGCAGCTTGGTTGGTCTCTTACCTAGCAGCCAGCCCCCGCTCATCGGGGCTTGAAGAAATAGATGGGCTGCATGATGCTTCCACGCAGAGCTGAAACCGACCCGCACACGAGTACTGTTAAACCGCTTAGAGGATCTAAGCCTGCCCAGGCAAAGCGGTGCGAATCGGACCGTTCATGCTTATAACATTATTGGTTTGGTTGGACGACAGGGCTTGAGGTATCATTTCATCTCAATGTCGGGTAAAAGTCCCAGAAAATTGGAAGCGGTGTCTCCAAAATGACCTTTATAGTATTGACGGGGACGTTAAACCTCAAAATCAATCAAACAAACAAACAAATTGACCGCAAAAAATGTTGATATAAACAATTCTGATATTTTTCACATTTCTAATTGTTTGTTTGAATTGAGCTTTAACGTCCCCGTCAACACTATTTAGGTCATTTTGGAGCCTGACGCTGCTTCCAATTTTGACATAAAGATGAAATGACATCTCAAGCCCTGCCGCCCAATGAAACCAAAATTCTTATATGCATTGGTTGGTTTGACTCATGCTACTTTACCTGGGCAGGCTTAGTCCTTCTAAGCAGTTTACCAGTGCTCATGCGTGGTCAGTTTCAGCTCTGCGTGGAAGCATGGCATGCAGCCCAATCTTTTTTTCCAAGCCCCGATGGGCGGGGGCGATTCACATTTCTGTACAAAACATAGATTTTGGGAACTCGTTAGAACCACCTCGGCGAGGCGGTTTTAACGCGTTTCCACAAACTATGTTTTTCAGCAGAAATAAGAACCTGTAAACCCCAGTTTTGCTATATAAACGTGTAGTTAGAGAGGGTCAAAATTATAAAGTGTGTTTTCGTGATTTGACAGGCTTTTTCTCCCGACGGGCGGATGTCAGCCTATTGCTTTTCGTCTTAATTTTCTAGATGAGTTCAACAGACGGTTTATGATTAGCAGAATGATCGACCGTGTGTGTTACAACATTTTGTATTAAATCCCATCGGAAGCCCTGTCATTCACTCTTAAGTGGCACGCGCTCTCGGTGGAGGATCTGTCAGTCAATATATATTCGGAAAAAGTTTTCGACATTCGGCATACTGATTGCAATAAAGTCAATCTTTTTTTTTTTTTTCTTTCATGACGATTTTAAATTCATCGCAAGCAAATAATTGTTCAACTATTCGACTAACAGTTAATGTACATCTTCATCTTTTAAGGTCGCCAAAACTGTTTTCATGCATGACCTTTTTTACCTTTCGTGGGGCTCCTGGAGGTTGTTGTCAAGATACACATTATTTGATGAGAACATTTTTGGTGCAATGTTTAACTGTATTAACAATTGTTTTACAAGTGTATGTGTTTATGTGAAAAAATTATTGATGTGTTACGCTTTTTCATTAGTTGTTGAAGAAGTTGAGATGGAAGAAGATATTGGTTCTAATTGTACCGTTACATTTCGCAAACACGCCTATACAAATACATTGCCACCTTTATCGCCGAAAAAATGAAAATTTTATGATGAAAAATTGTGATAATTTTCTTATTTCTGCTCAAAATATAGATCGTGGGTACACGTTAGAACCGCCTCATCGAGGCGGTTCTCACGAGTACCCACACTCTATATTTTAGAGCAGAAATAAGAAAAATAAGGTATACCCCCGGAAACCCCAGTTTTACTGTTTTACTATATAAAAATGGGGTTCAAGGGGGTCAAAATTATATAGGCGTGTTTTCATGATGAGTTGGGTCGGTATCTCTGCTGGTGGAGGATTCGTTCGTCCCCGACGGTATCATCAGCTCAGTATCAGTTCCTTAGTGCTGAGGTTGATCCTGCGGCGTTGACGTCAGTACTGAATTACTGAATTAAATAACTATGTTATATCTTTATTTTTTGCAGTATAAAATTCTAATTTTTCTAAAACTAAGACTGACTTGTCAGGTGAGACATGTATCTAAGCGGATTTGGTTACCACGGTTTGATTTATTTTAAATTTTGCAAGTCTCTCTCCTTCCTGATGCCAGGGACTTCCGTGGAGTGTGGGCCATTTATGCTTATGTTGGTTCGGTGGGGACGCCTATAATTCCTAAGGTAGGCGTCTCTTGCCTGATGTCTCCAGTTGACCTGTCTCATGACCTACGTCGGTCGGTGCGTGCTCGGAGGAGGGGGGGGGGGGGGTGCTGTGTTTATCGGGTCTTGTCATCATCCGTTTCGGTTTCAGAACTTTGGGGCCGAGACACACTGATGAAGATTAAATATCAGAAAGGCCTCTGTGTCACTAAATTTGGTATAGTTACGGCTTAATTGGAATAGATTTACTCTATTTTGGGCCTCACTGAATTTTGATTATTTGGTGAAGTTTAATATGTCAAAACTATTTGAACGCAAACAGATAATAAACAACGTTTGAGATCAGGGAATTCCGAAATTCCATTGTTACTTTATTTATTACATCCCCTCGTAACTCTAAAATATAAATTTGTATTGCCTCCCTTGACAAGTAATTTTATTTCACTTATTTTTTATTTTTTATTTTATATAGTCAATACATATTTGGTATATCAAAATGTTACATCTCGCATATCTTACAATTGTAAACAAACAAATGAACAACCCCGAGAAAAGCACTTTTTAATATAGAAATGCATACACAAGTCAACCCTTATTAATTATCAAAAGACGCCTGAATTACACGGCTTTTCGTAAATTAATTGATACTGTTCACAAAAAGTAGGGGATATTCGGGTTCCTTCCAACCCATCAGCCTTAACATTAGGAATAATCAAATATCGGGTATACCATGTCAACAGACTTTCATGTGTGTATATTCTGTCGTTTAGTAGTATGATATTTATGCACGAGTGGCGTAGCACTGGGGAATCAACTGTACATGGGGTAGCACGTGAATTTTAACATTAGTGACAAACCGGTTTATTAATGCGAGATTTCGCTTAAACTTTCTGTATCGACTGTTGAAGTAATATATGAAACGATTTTATAAACGGATTCGTTATTTGGACCATGATTTGGCTAACGGAGGGAGGCTCAACGTTGGAGAGCCGCAGGCATGCTCCAGTCCGGAAGTACTCAGTTGCAGACCGCAAATATTATGAATACGCCCCAGTTAGTTGTCAGTCGACTATGGGCACGCTATCGTAGGACAGGAGCAGTAACGGATTCGCAGAGAAATGCACGCCCACAGAGTACTAACGGACGCGATGACCGCCTTGTTGTCAATCAAGCGTCACGCAATCGGAGACTAACGTTAACAGATCTTCAGCAATATTTGCGCCGAGTAATGCTATGGTCACAAAGATCGGTCGGTATCTGGGGATAGGGGGTAATCGGGAGTACACCACCCGTTTTGGCCTTTTTTCCGACATCGGAAAACACCGGCGAAAAATTTGTCACACATCATTTACATAAATTGCACCATCAGGAGGCCGTCCGAAGACCATCTGGTAATCGTACGGCGTCTGTTTCCAAAGAGAAATTTCTGTGGGACCGGCGGTGAATACCGACCGAACATCTAATACCAATCGGCGGATTATCCTATTATGTCCGGGCGATAACCGGCCTATTCACCGGATATCGCCGGAGTATCCTACGGACAACGAACGATGCTTGTACCAGGCCCGGCCGAATGTCGGGCGATTGTCGGGCGGTGTGATGGCCGATGGCTACGCCATCTGTCAAGAGGTATATAATGGGGTTTGTATAGTCCGCCCGGTGCCCGGCCGATGTCCGGTTCTAGCCGCCCGGTGACCGGCCGATGTCTGTAACATATCTGGTCCACACCGGTTTAAGCCGACCGGACATTGGTGGGTTACTTTCCAAGGTGTAAACAGACATCGGCCGGATATCGGCCCATGTCCGGTCCCAAAAAATTCTCCTCTGAGTCTACATACACCGGCCGATTACCGCTCGATCCCCGGCCGGATATCGGACGATACTTAAACGATGTGTGAAGATATGTGGCCGATTATGAAAATGTACGGGACACCGGAGAAATTTTATCTTCGAGTTAAAACTCTTCAGGCACCTCCCTGATGCTGACTGAGAGCATTGGCCACCGGCCGGCCATGTCTGGTGTCCGGCCGGGGACCAGGCCAAAATGGCTAAAAACCATGCCGGGAGTAGTCCCTAAGCCTAATCGGAAGGGGTTGTGACCAAAGCATTAGAGGGGATAATGTATCTAGACAGACGATCCGAAATCTCCTTCACTTGAGTGACCTTACGACACGACGTCCGCAAGTTGTACTGCCGTTGATGGCTGGGAACCGTAGAGCACGTTTTGCGTTTTGCGTTCTGGTGAACGTTATACAGACCCGGTTAGAGTTGCTCGTTACCGATATGGAGCAGGGTCTGTTATGGTATGGTGTGGGATCACCATGACTGAAAAAACAGACTTACATGTGTGCCAAGGCAGAGATACAGGACTGTACTATCGTTATAACGTGTTGGCTCCTCACGTGATACCGTTCGCTCGACGCCACGGTCGTGTTCATCGGACACGCGTCGTCACTGAGTACCTTCAACGGCATAATAGTCGGACAATACCATTGTTTGTTTGATTTGAGGTTTAACGTCCCCGTCAACACTGTAAAGGTCATTTTGGAGACGTTGCTTCCAATTTTGTGGGACTTTTACCCGACATTGAGATGAAATGACATCCCAAGCCCTGTCGCCCAATGAATCCAATAGGGTTTATTAGCATGGACGGTCTGCCTCGCACCACGGTTCCTGGACAGGCTTAGATCCTCTAAGCGGTTTACCAGTACTAGTGTGCGGGCCGGATTCAGCTCTGCGTGGAAGCATCATGCAGCCCATATATTTCTGCTAGCCCCTATGGGCGGGGGCTAATCGGACAATACCATGGGCTGCGATGAGCCAAGACTTATCTCCCATCGAACACGTATGGGATATCCTCGGGAAACGAGCCCGAAGCCGCGATCCGCCTCCACTGACCCTGGGTGAGCTTGGTGCAGCACTTCAAGAAGAGTGGCAAACGATCCTTTAATTTAAGATTCGTAGACTAATTGAAAGTATGCGACGACGATGCATTGCCTGCTGTGACAATCGAGGCGGTTCAACACGTTATTGAGGGCTTGTGGAAAATGAAGTTGACGCTTAGAAGATTGGTCGTCGTTTCGCTGCATGATGACGTGATCATTGGAATTAATGTGTGGTTCAATTTATGGACATTTGATAGTCCTTTGAAATAAATGCATCTTGGCCAGGAAACGTTTTATTTATTTCCAAATATTCAGCCTGAAAGTAATATATCCCCTACTTTTTTGTGAACAGTATATCATATCAAGATGATCAATTTTGTGTAAACAGGTATAAAAATGTTCTGAATAGTTTAAAGCTGTGGAACTTTTGTTTGTTTAACGTCCCAGTCAGCACTATATATATCATTTTGCAGACGTTGCTTCGAATTGTGTGGGACTTTTACCCGGCATAGAGATTTTATGACATCTAAAGCCATGTCGCCAAATGAAACCCTTAGACCCTTTTAGCGGTTTACCGGTACTCATGCGCGGGTCGGTTTCAGCATCACGCAGCCAATCTATTTCTTCAAGCCCCGATGGGCGTGGGCGGGCAAAGGTGGAACTGGTGAATAAATCAGACTTTTAAGACCACCTAAAATTGAGACTAATTCTCCTTTAAAAAGCATATTGAAAAAGTTTCAGTCATTCTTTCTGTGTATTTTCTGCACTCATTGTCTTCTAGAAAGTGACAGGAGGGACAAGACCACTTTTGAACAGTCCCAAAGTTGGTCTTATTACAGGAATTTTACTGTATACAAGATAAAAACAATCGAGACACCGTTATATTTCACATTTTTCAAATATTTATTAATATGATGCAATTCATACTGCATGTGTATCAGCGTTCGTCTTTCTTTCAAATACCACATCATTCAAGATACCGCCCTCGGCCCCCGCCCATCGGGGCTTAAAGAACTAGATGGGCTGCATGATGCTTCCACGCAGAGCTGAAACCGAACACACACGAGTACTGGTAAACCGCTTAGAGGATCTAAGCCTGCCCAGGCAAAGCGGTGCGAGTCGGACCGTCCAATGCTTACAAACCCTGTTGATTTCATTGGGCAACAGGGCTTGAGATGTCATTTTATCTCAATGTCGGGTAAAAGTCCCACAAATTTGGAAGCAACGTCTCCAAAATGACTTATACTGTGTCGACGGGGACGTTAAACTTCAAATCAAACAAACAGGATACCGCCTATCACATTTTCTATTCTAGTTTTTATCGCTTTTTTTCATGCTCTAGGAATTCCTCAAAAAGGTTTCATATCCTTAACACCATGTCAACCTGTCCGTGACCAAACCCCCCTTTATATAGAGAAGAATGGGGTTTACGGGGTATTCATTACTGGACTAATGGATACTATTTGGCCGTTCAAACATGTTCCATGTTTCGAAACAGAAATGCATGTTAACTATACCATATAGTAGTGAATTGTTAAGTATTTTTTATTTTTTTTTTATCTTTGGTTTTACGGCCCTTTCAATCCGCCCCCGCCCATAGGGGCTTGAAGAAATATATGGGCTGCATGATGCTTCCACGCAGAGCTGACTCTAGCCCGCACACTAGTACTGGTAAACCGCTTGGGGGGATCTAAGCCTGTCCAGGAACCGCGGTGCGAGGCGGACCGTCCATGCTAATAAACCCTATTGGTTTCATTGGGCGACAGGGCTTGAGATGTCATTTCATCTCAATGTCGGGTAAAAGTCCCACAAAATTGGAAGCAACGTCTCCAAAATGACCTTTACAGTGTTGACGGGGACGATAAACCTCAAATCAAACAAACAAACAAACGGCCCTTTCAATATTATTTCACTCATATCGAGCCGATCGTTAATCAGAGGTGGGCGAAAATCGGAGTATCCGGAGAAAAACCACCTGACCTTCCGTTGCAGAACTTGGCGTCTCACATATGACCCGATCGAGGCTCGAACCACAGCGGTGAGAGACCTAATGATCAAGAGTCAGCGCTCTTAACCACTGGGCCACGGAGTAATTGTTAAGAAATAAATCACAGTTTGGAGGTCAGTTGTAAGGTAGACCAAATCACGAGCGCGTAAATCCACACTTGATATAGAGAAAACTGGGGTTTACAGGGGTATACCTTATGTTTTTTTTTATTTCTGCTCTAAGACATAGGTTGTGGGTATTCGTTAGAACGGCCTCGTTGAAGCGATTCTAACGAACACTCACAACCTATGTTTGGCGTAAGAATAAGAAAAATATATAAAAAAAAAAATCATCAGAAACGTGGCCATTTTGGATATTTGAAAAAAAAAAATCACTATGTCACACGGGTTTGTTATTATGCCATGGTAAGGTTCCCTGGTTACTTTCTGTCAAATAGGCGAGTTTTCGATTTTATTATTAGTATTTTTATTATTATTTTGTTTTAAGACCCTTTCAAGATTCTTTCACTCATATGAGCCGATCGTTAATCAGAGGTGGGCGAAAACCGGAGCACCCGGAGAAAACCACCTGGCTTTTCCTCGCAGAACTTGGCGTCCCACATGTAACCGGAGCCAGGCTCGAACCCACAGCAGTGCGAGACCTTATGATTACGAATCAGCGCTCTAGGCCACGGAGGCTCGTCAGATTTGGCTGATAATGGAACTGTACCTGTTAAATCACTGATAAAATCCACGTTGTTTTCTGAAAAAGAAAAAAAAATAACAAAATCAATGTCATCACATGCGCCATAAATATAACCCTTATCTTGCTGAATATTCAGTTAAGCCACACCCATTTCTGATTTTGAACCAATCAGATTTCTTCATGTAATTTATTCCTGCAAATTCATAAACTGAATGCCAAACAGTGTAGATCCTGATCAGATGGCTTCTTCAGAAGTCATCTGATCCGGATCTACACTGTTTGCAAAGATAGGGGTTGTCGTGAACAGCAAGATAAGGGTTAACTTAAACTTAACCCAAATATGCATGATACTATGCATGCTTCATCATGAAAACACACCCGTGAATTCTTTCATGGCTCCGAAACAGACATTTTGTCTGATCAAAAATGTGGGCATTCCCATTATTTGTGCATCAAAAATAGATTGTGGGTATTCGTAATCAGCGCCTCGTTAATACGTTTCTAACAAGTACCCACAATCTATATTTCAGAAACAAAAAATATTGAATATCCATGTAAATCCCACTTTTCTCCATATAAGATGGGTTTACCACAAACGTAATCATTTTATAAACGTTTTTGACGTGACGTTCTTTTTGACTAAAAACAGGAGCATTTTGCAATGGTTCATATGGTGAATCGCTAGATGGCGCCAGTAGAAACAATAGTCCCTAGTTTTCATTACAGTACAATGTATACAAACAGTATCAGTACATCACGATAACAAGTCCGATAACGATGACGATGACCCCCTAAACCCCACTTTATATAGAGAAAAGTAGGGTTTACGGGGGCATACATTATCTGCCTTACATTTGCTCAAAAACTTAGATTGTGGGTACTCGTTAGAACCGCCTCATTGAGGGTATATATATATATATATATATATATATATATATATATATATATATATATATATATATATATATATATATATATATATATATATATATATATATATATATATATATATATATATATATATATATGTTGTAAATGCAGTGAAACCGCGGTAGAAGTTTACTGAAAATATAGTGTTATTTGGCAAACTCGGACTTATTGATTTTTCTTTATATATATATATATATATATATATATATATATATATATATATATATATATATATATATATATATATATATATATATATATATATATATATTTATATATATATAATATGGCGGCATACTATTTTTCAAATAAATAAGTATTACAACAACAGACAAACATGATTATTGAGTGATACGCCCATAGGGGCTTGAAGAAAAATATGGGCTGCATGATGCTTCCACGCAGAGATGAATCTGGCCCGCACACTAGTACTGGTAAACCGCTTAGAGGATCTAAGCCTGTCCAGGAACCGCGGTGCGAGTCGGACCGTCCATGCTAATAAACCATTGGTTTCATTGGGCGACAGGGCTTGAGATGTCATTTCATCTCAATGTCGGGTAAAAGTCCAACAAAATTTGAAGCAACGTCTCCAAAATGACCTTAACAGTGTTGACGGGGACATTAAACCTCAAATCAAACTAACTAATTTCTGAGTGATACGATTCATCACGGTTGATCTCTTCGTGGCTTTTCCAAGGTCGGTTCGATTTTCCATCTATTCTCGGATTTTTTTTGTTTTCGAAAAAGAAACGTTTAAAGTGCTGACTTTTAAGTGATATTTGTTTATGCAAGGAATACCTGAGACCTTAAATGCGTAAGGCATTCCTTACTCAAAGAAATGATTGAGAACCTGGGCCCAGTTTTCACATCACTCATTCAGTAAATGCAGTTACAGACTGCGCCCAAAATTTCTTTTGACAACATCAAAATGAATCTTGTTATGAATTTCAGTCATACATGCACGTTCAGATATGAAATTCATTCCATTAAAATTGCACTTTGAGGCCTTTCATTTGAATATAAGCGTGGCAAAAATGCTAATTCAAGATCAGAGGTTTTGACATCCTAATACAAGAGGCATAAGCGTAGTTCAAATCAAATTGCCAGGGTATATTTGTCCCGTCACGCGAGAACCAGTCTCCCCGGTGTGCGACAAGGTAATGCGCAAACCAGTCTGCTCTTCCACACAGACTAGCAAGAGTCTTGAATCATTTGATGTAGAACTTACAGGAATTGTACTATCCAATCAGCGAACACAAAGGTGCTGATCAGACTGCGCATGCGCAGTCTGATCAGCACCTTTGTTGTTCGCTATTGGCGAAAATAGATTTAAATATGACGTGGCTAATATGGACCAGTATTGCAAAAGCTGAATAGTTATAATCATGATTCAGAAATGGAATCGATGTTTACCGAAATAAATATCAAAGTAAATGTTTTGATCGATTTAATCTCATTAAAATTTCAATGAAATTCAGAGCAATAATCTTTGCCGTGCTCTTGGGGACACGAGTATTCAGTACACTGAAAGGGCACGCATTTACATGTATATGGCGTTTACAAATTCTATGTGATGTAGGCGCTTTTAAAATTTCACTTACAATGTTTAACGCTCATTGAAGTACACGTATGGGACTTTGAAATTCCACGCCGATCAAGAAAAATAATCCAATAATTTTAAACCAAGAAAGAACATCCAATAATTTCAAAACCGAATGCAGAAGAAGAAGAAGAAGAAGAAGAAGAAGAAGAAGAAGAAGAAGAAGAAGAAGAAGAAGAAGAAGAAGAAAAGAGAAAAAAAATAACAAAAGATTGCCAGTGTTAAAGATATGCCGAAAGAACGCATCAGATTTTATTTTTTTTTTTCTTGAAATAAAAACCAAATTAGTCCGCATTTTCACCACTACACTTTGAATCCAATAAAAGTTTCATTGAGGCGGTTCTAACGAGTACCCACAACCTATGCATTGGATCAGAAATAATGATAAAAAAAAATAATGTCCACCCCTTTAAACCCCAGTTTTCTCCATAAAAAGTAAGGTTTAAGGGGGTGATCATTTTACGAATATGTAAACGTGATGTTCTTTGGTTGGCGTATATTTTATTTGGCTGAAATCACTAACCCAACGACCCAGGGCTTTGTTCCTCTTGTTGTCACTGAAAGCAAAGTAAATCTTCTGGCTCATTTCTTATTATTTTGAAATATTTACATTATATCCATAACATTTTAGTTTTTAATATTTTTCTCTGTCTTTACTCAAGGGGATCGGGAACACCCTCAGTTGAGGCAACCCCTGCAAAAGTGTTTTTGTCTCCCATGTCAATAGGGGTCAACTCTTCAAGGAACGAATTTGCTCCTGAGGAGCACATACTTTCCTTTAAGAGTTGACCCCCTTTTCCGTGGGACTGAGTTTATAGAAAAGCGAACAGGAAGTCCCGAAAGTTGTATCGCTTTAAAAATGGCGGAAAAAAATCTGCTAGGTGTTCCCGTTCCCCTTAAATTAAGGAATATATCAAATATAGCAGCGACTTGTTGAGTAATAAACCACAGTTTGGAGGTCAGTTGTACAGTGATTCAAATCACGAGCGCGTAGAAGGGCGAAAGATTGAGAAAACTTGAAGGAAACTAACAAACAAAAATATTGCCGATTTTTAGTGTGGATCAGCTCTAGTGTGTGAACTGTTGAGTAATACATTTTATAAATCACTGTAAGTAGACAAATCACAAGAATGTTGCTTAAGTGACCCTCAACCAAAGAGCTAAAACGGTTTTGCTCAAATTAACAAGATGGCCACCAGAGCTAAAAATAGGAAAACATCAAACATTTGCTTCAAATGCGAACTCCTTCTAAACCCTTTGGCCAAATTAATTCACACTTCACGGGAATGTTGTCTAGGTGGCGCCATATCCACATAGCTAAAATCGTTCCACTCATATGAACACGATGACCGCCATAGCTAAAAATTTAAATGTCTCTTTTTTAAACGGCAACTCCTCCCATACTCTGGGCCAATTTTATTCAAACTTAATAGGAATAGTGCTTATGTGACCCTCTACCAAAATAGCTAATTGGTTCTGTCCCGATGAGCAAAATGGCCATCAGAGCTAAAAATAGAAACATTTTAACTGTTCGTTTTAAATGCGAATTCCTCTTAAACTATTGAATTTGAATTAAACTTCACAGGAATGTTGCCTAGTTGGCTCCCTACCAAACTTAGCAGTGAAACGAACAAAATGGCTGTCAGAGCTATAAATTGAAAAAAAAAAATCTTTAAACATAAACTCCTCCTATGCATACTCCTTGGCCAATTTCAATCAAATTTCATACGAATGTTGCATAGATTACCCTCTACCACAAAAGCTAAATGAATTTGGCTCTGATGATCAAAATGGCAGCCAGATCTAAAAATAGACAAACCTTTAAGCAACAAGTCCTTCTATACCCATGGACCGATTTCTTCCAAATTTCATAGGAATGTTGCTTAGGTGATCCTCTACCAAAATTGCTACAGTTCTGTTGTAATGAACAAAATGGCTGGCATAGCTAAAATACAACTTCTGTAACAGTTATGCTTCATGGAATGGTTGTCACCCACATGGCGTTTAGAAGCTATGTGGCATCTTGAAATCAGGCGAGCGATTCATGGCCATTTGGCCCTCTTGTTGCAGAACAAACCAGTTCTTTTCCATTGTCTATATAGGCGTGATCTGCTAGAATACCCCCACAATTGTACTTTTCTGTCGCCAAGTAAATAGTGGTCTCTAGCGACTGAGAGGCTCAAGTATCAATCTATTGGAGCAAGGTTACGATAATTGATTGTGAGGTTCTCATATTAACCCACTCAGTACCGGAAACCCCTATCGGGGTTCCTTGTCAAACAGTGCAGGCCCAGATCAGACGCCGCAGAACGCGGCGTCTGATCATGGCCTACACTGTTTGCAAAAAGTTCAGCCATTTTCCTGATCAATTTTGGAGAAAACACAACCTGACACCCCTAAATTTTGAAAAGGACTCCTACTATATATAAGGAGGAAGATTCCATTTTGTACAAAAAGGGTTAAATAGCAGAGACGGGGAACAGCAAGACTTGCCAGATGATATGTACAAGCAGCGAAGACTCAGACCAGGCTGCAGTCTTCACAACAGACATGGGCTTCCTATAGATTCTAAGGTACATGTGGCCACTGGTTGAAAAAGGAGACATCTGGCTGGACTCGCGGCTCTGCAGGCTGGCTGCTGTCTCCTTTGGTCGCGTAAATGCCACTGTGATCCGACTCAAAGTTCTTGACAAGCTGGCTTGTCGGTCGATCTTCCCTATTCTGCTCTGTTTGATATTCTATTCACGTGGGGGCTTCACAATTCAACAGCACAGCGCAGCTGAACAATAGCAGGCATTTCAATAAGTCTCCAAACTTCGACGCTCTTCAAGATGAAATTGAATAGAAAGAAGGACGTGTGGCGTCAAATAATGCAAAAATGTAAACGAACGTTTTATGCGACTCGACCCATACACAAGTATGAATTTCTGTGAAGGAAATTCCAAAATCCTCGAAATTGACGAAAAAAGTTGTTTGGTTCAGTTGAGGTGGGTGTGCATTTTTTCCCATTGATAAATATTTCCCTTTAGCAGGAATGAAAACAAAATTAATATACGGTAAATATATCTGACAATTCAATACGTGAACAAGTCCCTGAAATGACCCCCCACCCCTGAATTCCACTTTATAGAGAGAAAACTGGGGGTTTACGGGGACATGCATTATTTTTCTTATTTCTTTTCCAAAACATATATAGGATTTGGGTACTAGTTAGAACCGCCTCAATGAGGCGCTTCTAACGAGCACTCACAAGCTATGTTCGGAGTATAAATAATCATGAATTCATCACGAAAACCTACATATATGATTCTGTCCCCCTTGAACCCACTTTTTATAGAGCAAAACTTGGGTTTACAGGGGTAAATCTTAGTTTTCATATTTATTTTGAGTAGAAGTAAGAAAAATATCACACTTTTTCATTTTTAATCTTTTTTGTTTTTCGGTGGTAAAATTTACAATGTGTCTGTATAGGGGTGTGTTCATTCTGTTTCATCAGAAAAGTTTCCATTTTAAAGATGTGAAAAAAAAATGCACTACACTACACGGGTGTGTTATCGTAATGTTTCGGCTATTCTATGGGGCTTGATATAAGTATTTGTAACCCTCGTATTGCCCGGACCTATCAAAACCTCGGCTTAGCCTCGATCCCGATCGGTCCCGTCATACCTAGGGTTGGAACCCCATATTTCGAACCCATATTCACGAATAAACACGGGTGTGTTTCTGGGCCCAGCATTGTAATAACAATGCTCTATAACAGAAAGTAATGACTACAAAACATATATATAACTGAACTGTAGAAAGTACATGTTGTTTTCTGGGCTAGAATGGCTAGTTTTATCCAGACAGACCTCATCCTTGGCCTCCAGATATGCATCGAAAGAATTAGAAATTATATCCCGCACTATGGTGAAAGACAGGGAGACTGTTTACGGCCACCACACAATCCCTTAATACAAGCTGTGGAGCCTTGAAGTTAAATATGTTTTATAAATGGAAAATGGCAACAAAACAGAACAAATAAACTATGTAGGTGCCTTGTTTTATACTTTTTAAACATTTTTTTTTCTGATCTGATCTCTAATACTATGCAGGTACCTTTGTCTTGAATGCGTTACCAGGCGGGGCATCCGTGTCCTCTGCACACATTTGTAGTTGTTATTATTATTTTCACTCGTGCTGTCATGAAAGATGAAACTTACACGGGAGTGGTTTTTAAATTCTACCGATAAGCAACCTTAACCTACAGATTCGTGAATACGTCTGTGCGACTCGTATTCTAATGTTCCTTTTTTCCTTGAATTTGTCTAATTTTATCCTGATGTTTGTCAGAACCGCGTTCTACCTACGAGTACTGGTAAACCGCTAAGAGGATCTAAGGCTGCCCAGGCAAAGGGGTGCGATTCGGATCGTCCATGCGTATAAACCCTATTGGTTTCATTGGGCAACAGGGTTTGAAATGTCATATCCAATGTCGGGTAAATGTCCCACAAAATTTGAAGCAACGTCTCCAAACTGACATATACAGTGTTGACGGGGACGTTAAACCTCAAACCAAACAAACTCACTGTAATCTGGTATAACCCCTAAGATGCCTAGAAAAAGTGCATCTAAAATGTCGTCTGTGCATGTCGTCTGCTTCATCTTGTTGCAAATATGTTAAAACATATTTTTGCATACAGTCAAACAATGTGGAACCTGATCAGACTTCTCCTAGAAGAGCCTTCTGAACTTGGTCTACAATGTTTGCAACAATGAATTCTAACATAGCGCGCCTATATAGGCAATGGAAAATAACTGTTATCACGTTAGAAAAGGATGTAAATGCATGAGTGTCAGTTGATAATTTTAGCGGGATTTCTTCTTACAATGGCGAAAAGTTGTGAGATTTTGAAGGAAACAACAGCATTATTGCCGATTTTCAGTTTGTTAGAAACGAAAAAGATCGGCTCTAAGCAGTGATTTGTTGGGTGATAAATCACAGTTTGTCGGTCAGTTGTAAGTAGACAAATCACGCGCGCTATGCGCTCGTGATTTGTCTACTTTACAACAGACCTCCAAACTGTGATTTATTACTGAACAAATCACAGCTAGAGCTGGTCTATTTCTTAATTTTAAAGTAACCAGAAGACGACAAAGCAGACGACTTTTTGTGGCTTTACGGGTTTAAGGGATTATTTGGATTCGCATTATTTGCTTAAGGAAATCAGATAAATCGGAGAGTGCGAATTGGAACCTTTGTAAACATTCGCGGTATCCAAATGTATTGTTAAAATCTATTTGATCCTTTAAACTTATTAAATGCTATTTAAAAACAAGTGGAGAAATTTTCATTTTAAAACTAATGTCAACAGAGGAAAATTACAGACTGTCGCCAAAAACGACAAAAATAAAAATGTGGATCGAAATGATAAGGGAAAACCGGGTACAAGAATAAAGTATTTTATTCAACAAATAAAAAACTTCACTTGGATAAGACACCCCTTTTTTCATAGCCAATAATAGTACAACAATGCACTAGTCATTTGTAACCACTGCCCCCCATCCCCCCCCACCTACGGGGTCAGGCGGGGGATAGCGGGGCTAATGTGCGGGGTAGTTACCCTCTGTGTTCCCCCGCAGTGTCGGCCTAATGCGGGGGTTTTGATGTTATGCAAATATACCCCCAGTGGAATGAACTATTATAAACAGCGGGGCTGTGACCTTCTCGAGGTCCCCCGCAGTGCAGGGCTTCTAGCAGGGCTGTGAAAAGTGAAAAGTCATTGTCCCCACATATCCAAAATGTCTACTTTTCTTGCGATAATCGATGCTATTTTTCTTTTTTTATACTGCAAACATACATGTAGGTTGTGGGTGCTCGTTAGAACCGCCTCATTGTGGCTGTTCTAACGAGTACCCACAACCTGTGCATTGGAGCAGAAATAAGAAAATTAATGTATACACTTGTTAACCCTAGTTTTCTCTATAAAAAGTGGGGTTTAGGGTGTGTTAATTTCACGGACTTGTTGACGTGGTGCATGTCACTTTTCAGGTTAAGATACAGAGGAGGACCCGAGTTATAACGACAGTTTTTGTTCCCTGTTATTGTGCTGTTATTATAAAGAATCGTAGTTAGGTTTATGATAGGTTATAAAAGGTCTTTTCAACATAATTACTCGAAGAAACAAATGCTGGAGTACTAAATTACAAGAATCTTTCCTGACTTTTCATGACTATGGATTCGATTTGGGCATTTCAAACCCGAGGGAAGCCCAAGCCGCTCGGAATCGAGCCTAAATCTTGAGCTAAGAATTCAGTCCCTTGAAATTGTTGTTAAAACAAATTGTGCCGTTATAACGAACGTCGTTATAACGCGGGTCCTCTGTATTTCATACATTTCTTTTTGTTGCATGCTGCAGTATAGATTGTAGGTACAGTAGAACTTCAATGGCTCGAACTCCGATGGCTCCTTTACCATGGATGAGTCGAACCCGTTCTTCAGTCCGCAGAGAATGCCTCCAAATACGATATAGGGGTAATTTATGAAGATTTTCTTCATTTAGCTTGCAAATGTATGCTGTGGGTTTTCATTAGAATCGCCTCGATGAGGCTATTCTAATGAGTACACACAACATACATTTATAATACAGAACACCGAAAAGATATCCCACAATTATCTCCATTATGCCTCCTGGTATGGCACTTATAGCAACCCTCTGGGGGTCTCGAACTACCGCTGTCTCGAACAAATTTTCATGGTCCCATCGAAGTTCGACTGTATTTTGTTAGAATCACCTCATTGATTCTAACAAGTACCCACGTTCTATGTTTTTGATAGAACTATTATATGTTGTCCTTGCAAAAACAACTTTATTTATATCTGCAACTCGTTACAAAAACACGCCTATACAAATACATTGTAACTTCTATCGCCGAAAATAATGAAAATTTTAAGATAAAAAATTGTGATATTTTTCTTATTTCTGCTCAAAATATAGATTGTGAGTACTCATTAGAACCGTCTCATCGAGGCGGTTCTAACGACTACCTTGTTTTAGAGCAGAAATAAGAAAAATATGGTTTTCCCCTGTAAACCCCAGTTATACTATATAAAAGTGGGGTCCAATGGCGTCAAAAAAATATAGGCGTGTTTACGTGATGTCAATGAGTTCTTGTTTCTGGTACAAGCATTGATTGTGGGTATTTATTAGAACCGCCACACTGAGGCGGTTCTAACGAGTACCCACTATCTATGTTTTTGTCACAGAAATAAAATAATATATACCCTAGTAAATCCCACTTTCTCTATATAACCAGTGGGTTTCAAGTGATAGTTTTTTTTTTTTGTTTCTGATGGAAGCATAGACCAAGAGTAGCCGTGTGTGTATTTGAGTTTTACGTCCCAGCAACAGTTAAGATCGAACGGCGACGGGACCTCGGTTTAAAGACTCATCCGAAAACTCAGAGTATTCGTAGCCACGATCTACGTTTTTAGCAATAATGAAATGTAAACCCCACAGTTCTCTTTATAAAGTCTGGATTTCAATGGTATATATTACAAGGACGTGTTAACGTAACGTTGCATATATTTACTATAAGGGAACGGGAACACCTTCAGGGGAAGCAACTCCTGCAAAAGTACATTTTTTGTCTCCCATGTTAATAGGGGTCAACTCTTAAAGGAAAGAATTGCTCCTGAGGATCGCAGGATCGATCCCGGGCTTCTCCAGACTTTCGGATGAGTCTTTAAACCGCCCTGCAGGCACAAAACGTTGACTCAACCTTGAACTAACGTTGAAACAACGTTTTCAACGTTGTTTCAACGTTGAGTGCCTGCTTGGCGAGGTCCCGTCTCCGTATGACCTTAGCTGTTGGTGAGACGTAAAACTCAAACACTCACTCACCCGAACAAATTGGTACATGGTACCTGAGGTATTCGAATTATTGAAGTTCGACTATGTCGGGAGCTAAGCTATGTTTGAGATGCTCTCCCAATCACAGAGGACCCCGCCCATCGGGGCTTGAAGAAATATATGGGCTGCATGATGCTTCCACGCAGAGCTGAAACCGACCCGCACACGAGTACTGGTAAACAACTAAGAGGAGCTAAGCCTGCCCAAAAGAGGTGTGAGTCGGCCCGTCCATGCTAATAAATCCTATTGGTTTCATTGGGCAACAAGGCTTGAGATGTCATTTTATATTTTTTACCCGACATTGAGATTAAAGGCCATTTAATCTCAATGTCGGGTAAAAGTCCCACAAAATTGGAAGCAACGTCTCCAAAATGACCTTTCTAGTGTTGACGGGAACGTTAAACCACAAATCAAACAAACAAACAATCAAATTTACATGGTCCCTGAGGTATTCGAATTATTGAAGGAGCTAAGTTATGTATGAGATGCTCTCCCAGTCACAGAAAATGAATAATTCTTTAGACGAGCGTCTGCTTATCAGACTATATATGACATGCAATCAGCTTCCTTCATTTAAAACCATCCATCATTTGATCATCCATCAGTGGAAATCGATACTGGAAAAATCTTTTGGAGCCAAAATCTAGATATATATGTAAGTCCCCGCCCATCGGGGCTTGAAGAAATATATGGGCTGCATGATGCTTTCACGCAGAGATGAAACCGACCGCACACGAGTACCGGTAAACCGCTTAGAGGATCTAAGCCTTACCAGGCAAAACCGGTGCGAGTCGGCACGTCCATGCTTATAAACCCTAATGGTTTTATTGGGCGACAGGTCTTGAGCTGTCATTTCATCTCAATGTCGGGTAAAAGTCCCACAAAATTTGAAGCAACGTCTCAAAAATGACCTTTACAGTGTTGACGGGGACGTTAAACCTTAAATCAAGCAAGCTAGATATATATGTAACATGTAGAGCTCTTAAATATAAGCAATCGAATTTAATGGATACCCATGTAAAACCCACTTTATATGGAGTAAAGAGGAGTTTATAAGGGTATATAATGCACTCAAGCTGTTTCTACATATTTTTTTTTCTCTTGAATATCTGTTTCTCAGGATGTCATATTGCTTATATTGTGTATAGTCAAAAGCAGTGTCGTTTGTAGGCTTGCTTATATTAAACTTAGCATATCACATAATTATTTTTATCCGAAAAAGTCTTTCACAAAGCTATGGCCAGATTTTGTGGTACTGATGTCTTGATCGCAATTGGCTGGAGTGGATTAATTCGAATTTCTGTAACCTGAAATGAAATGAATACAAATGGTATAAATTAACAGACATATGCATATTAACCCTTATCCGGATGAACACAACAATCCCAAACTTCACAAATAGTCTAGATCCAGATCAGATGGCTTCTGAAGAAGCCATCTGATCAGGATCTACACTGCTGGCTTCTGAAGAAGCCATCTGATCAAGATCTTCACTGTTTGTCGTGCAGTTTGTGAAGTGAACAAAAATATTATATCAAGTAATTTGATTGGTTGATACTCAGAAATGGGTGCAGCCAAATTAATTTATGCAGCAGGATGAGAGTAAGGAGAATTAATAAACCCGACACAGTTGCTCACTTTTGAAAGGGAGACAACTTTATTGAAAGAAAAACAAAATACCAAAACCTAATCAACCGTGCGATACTGCGTATTTTTGCATCTCCAAAATGCCTACTTTCCCGATGAGAATCTGTGATGTTTTTATACTGCAAACATAGGTTGAGGATGCTCGTTAGTGAGGCGGTTCTGACGGGTACCAACAACTATATCTTGGAGCAGAAATAAAAAATGAACATGTATAAGACCGTAAACCCCAGTTTTCTCTATATACAGTAAAATACCGCTATTAAGACCACCTAAAATTAAGACTAATTCTGCTTTACAAAGCTTATTTAGTAGGTTGCAGTTATTCTTTCATTGTGTTTTCTGGAAACAGTGTCCTCTGATCATGAACCATCCTTGGAACTGTTCAAAAGTGGTCTTAAAGACCACTTTTGAACAGTCCCAAAGGTGGTCTTAAACCACTTTTGAACACTTCCAAAGGTGGTCTTAACATAAGAATTTTCCTGTACTTATGTTCACGTGATGTTGATAAACAGTCATTTAAAGGCGTACGATGAAGACCCTAATCTGACTGCGCGCGCAGTCTGATCAGGGTCTTCACTATGCACGTGTAATAAGACATCTAGCTCATTTCTAAAAATACAAGGATATAAACAAGCAAAAAAGTACATACACATACCTGTCGTGATGCGTTTGACAGGAGACAGGTCGTTATGTAGGTTAATAAGTATTCATGTTTGATTGACACCAAAATATGTATACGGCAGTTTATGACAAAAATGTCTTGCTGTTTTACATCAAAGAACATTAAAAGATTTACTGTGCGCAATAGTAACACATGCGGCTTGCAGTGTTGACAAGGGTACATGTTTTCATGCGTATCCCCAAAAGACCAAATTTGCATTAAACTGTCGTTAATTTTAAATTTCCAACCATTACTTAGCTTTTCAGTACTAAATTTTAATCGGGGTTGATATTCGAAAAAAATATAAATATTTTTATAAGGACAACAAAAGGTATATGATATATCTTTAATCTGTTTGGGAGTTATGCATTTAAAGTAGAGGATACATTAATCTTAGTGACTTGTGCTTTTGATGTAAAATTGTTTATCAAATATTTCGAAATGAAAGGTGTTCTTCTTTGCATTCATTTACGCCGAAATTATCAAATTTTAGTTACATTATCATGTTTATTACGTTTTTTTAATAAACATACATAATACAGATATACTATGCTGTTATGTGAGCCGGCGCACAGTATAACAAACAAGAAAACAGGGTCCCAGTTATTCAAAGCATCGTCAGTTTAACTGTCTCGTTAGTGATTAAAATGTTAACTTTCTAGTTAGCACAATATGTATATACAGTGGTATTGTTGCTGAAAAGAAAATGTTAGCAGCTTTTGAAGATCACGTTTTTTCTGCAAAACCATTAGCAAATTTGCCATATTAAATGAGTAAAATTTTAATGGCAATGTTAATTAACGATATCGTTAGTTTTGAACATCTGACCGCATATCGATCTGTGCGGAAGGCTCAGATTAGACTATGCATGCTGAATCGGAGTTGAACGGCCCAGTAAACACTATTTATGTTATTTTTGAGCCGGTCAGTCTACCTATCCACACCTTTCCTGGGCAGGCTTATACGTACAAAGTGGGGTTTAGAGAGATCTTCGTTTCACGAACTTGTTAATATGATGGATAGGCAAAAACACTGCAAGACTGACTTGCATAGGTTGATCTGAAACTTCGGCGATAACAAAGGTTTTCTTGTTGGTTTTTGTTATGTCCTTACTGAAAAAATGATAAATGACTTAATTCCGAGTATCTACTGATGGTTTGGTCGATTATCCTCCTTAATTTGACATTTTCAGCCAGACCTGATGAAGTACAAAATGTCAAATTACGAAAACAAGCCTATACAAATACGTTGTAAATTTTATCACCGAAAAAATGACAATTTTCAGAAGAAAAAATGTGATATTTTTTTTTATTTGTGCTTGAAGCACAAATTAGAAAAATAAAGTTTACCCCTGTAAATCCCAGTTTTTCTCTATAAAAGTGGGGTTCAAGGGGGTCAAAGTTATATAGACGTGTTTTCGTGATGAATTAAAGCATACATGTAAGTCCTTAACAGGATTGGATTTATTTTTCAAATTCATGTTCATTTATTCACTGTAAAATAGCCGGTTATTAATCCAGATAAATGGTGTAATGACGCAACCGGAAATCGAAGGAAAATTTACACCATAGTGTAACCGGTGTAAATTTACCATCATTTTTTTAAGGAAACGTTTCCGGGTGTAATGTTTCCTTCATTCAGTCGTAACATTACACCAATAATATAGACTGGCCACACCACAGTGGACATTTACACTGTGCAGTGTTATTATTTATTTTTGTTTTCCACTGGTATGGAACTTAATCTGTGATACACTTCATATAGGGTATCATTAACCATTTTTCAATGGTAATGTAAACAGTATACCTACCATGAATACATTCAGCCAGTTACATGCAAGATCCTATTTGAGTCTGCCGGCTCGGTGTTCATCATGGTGAGCTACTGGTTGTTTTCAATATAATGCTGCTATGCTGACATGATATCGTCTTGGTGCTTAACTTTGCAAGACTGTATATGCTTATAAACGTCCTCTAAACGGCTTTGCAAAATGTTCAGATTTTTGACAGATATCCTTGGTAACATATTCTGATGTTTTTCTCCAGTAACAAAAGCATCAACGAGCCTCCTGCCAATATTGTCACCTTTATAAAGGTCCTCTATTATTTTTACAGTGTTCGGGTTAAACAAGCACACCGATTCTAATAACTTCCTGTGGAACTGGTGATGCGTGTCCAACAGACGATATCCGTGAAATAACCCTGATTCGTTGTCCAAGAAAACAAGTGCGCCGTTTTGAGTAGATTTTTCCAGATTATGAATGGGTTTATCCATCATTTTGTCATTCCATTTTAAGTTGAATATGTTGTTAACTACACGATCTGGATTGGCAGACAAGTAATCAAATACAATTAAATCACTCCATTGCACCAGGTCACAAAGTTCAGACACAGTTTTACCCCTGAATAAGCCATTGTTTCCATTCAGGCCGACGTCTATTTGTCTCATGAGTGATGGCATAAATGCTGGCTCCAAGTTTTCAATCCACTTTGTGAAAATTAAAGGTTTTGATTCTGACCATTTCGCTTCCGATATTTCTCTTTGCACCTTTGACCACTGTTTATTATTTTCCAGTTTATGCAGAGTTGTTGGGACTGTGTGTCCAATGTTTAATATTTGTGATAGGTAATAGGAATAAATTTCTCCCTGTATTAAATCTGTATTAAATCTGTATCTCACACAAGCTTTTGTTGAATCACTTAACGTCACTAGCCGGTTCTGCATACTTCCACACCCCGCTTCAATTTTCTCTATTGCACAGTTCTTAACTTTTTGTTGCCAGAGATCTTGATCAGCTTGTGAAAACGGCTTAGCGCATTGTTTCACGAGTTCGGAAGGCCAGTTTGCAGTGTAGATACTTCGGACCTTGCTTCTTTCCGGAATACTCGAAAGTTGATCGTAGTGTATTATTTTGCCAAAAACATTATCTGTTGCGTTGTTTATAATACGTGCATTTTCTGACGCATGCTCATTCTGATTGCCTTTCTTCTGGTCTATATAAATCTGTGAAATTTTCATACTTCTGTTTGTGGCTAAATCGTTTTTATTCTTTGTATAAATATTTGACATATTAGCGAGTTTTTCCTCAGTTTGTTTTATCCTTTGAGAGATAAAATCATTTTTCAATCGCAAGTGTTGGTCTTTGTCAACATGTTGTAATGGTTCCTTATCACTTAAACTTTTAAATTCTTTGACATCACGACTTATTAAGACTGTTTGAAGGTTATTCCATTTTATTCCATTTGAATTTTTATAATCCGAACTGATTACGAAATTATGGTTCATCTGGTTCTGGCCTTTAACCTGTGATTTTCCTGGCCGTGTTTGTTGTTCGGTTTCTATGTTCGGTCCTTGAAACTCGTTATACTGATGAAAAACTCCACCCTTCATCTCAATAAATTCCTCAACTTCTTTTGCAGGAAACATTGTTACTGGCAGACGGATATGCAATCCAAGCATCATACAAATTATGACCAAACCTCGATAAACTTGATCCATTTTGTAAGATTTTATATCAGCTATCAACCAGGGTTTTCTGACTTTCTGTTCAGTTTGCTTTTGTTACACAAACTTTCAGCTTTTTCAACGTTTCGACCTCTCTGATACTGTAATATTTGTGAGTCTTATTTTCTATCTTGTTTAACACTCGACGGACTCTGACAAGAGACAAGCCTCTCGCATCGATTACTGTAAATATGACGTCGCAAAATTGATCGGAGCGTTTTTCAATTAAATATCTCTTTTCATGATTTGAGCCTTGTGAACCTTCACTTTTCTTCTTAAGTAAGATCTACGACTCATAAAACTTTTAACAATCCTCACATAAAACATCAAACCATTCAATAAACTTTTCTTTTCACTGCTGCGCCCGATATTGAGTGCAAAAGAACAAAAAGGATGGCCGTTTTTATCGACTGGAAATGAGACAGCTTTCGAAGTCCTTTTACACAAAAAGCAACTTTATTTCAGGTAAAGATAATTCAGAATCCTGTTTGAAATATTTATAATCGTTCTTTCTGACACTTTGATCTGTTTTATTTACTTTTTTATCTTAAAGTGTTTGTGTCATGAACTCAGATTGTATCTATCCTTTAAGAATATGAAATCCTCGCGCTACAGCGTCTTCTTTTTATCTTTGTTTGCTTCTCTGTTTTTCCCGCTCTGCAGGGCATATGTATGTACATGTAAAGATGTAGCCGACAGCTTACATAGCTTCCCCTTCACAATCGCGTGAATGTACACCAATGAACCATCCTTTATGACAAATACTACATTAAAAGATGTCTTTTATTATTACCAGGTTGACCATCACATCATGTCAAAAATTGACAAGCGTGAAATTGATGATATCAATCAGAGTAACACTTCGATGAGTAGTGTAATTTGTTCCGCCGGGCAACTGTCATTTATCCACACTGAAAAATGAAAGATCGAAAATGTATATTAGAAACATTTAATGAATAATTTTAGCACTTGTGGCAATTTGCATATAATTGGACGGTTGTTTGCTTCTTGTACCATGAAGATAACATTTTTTATTCTGATTGATTTCAAAAACGAGCATGGATACACATCCTATATAATTCTGACACCCCCTTGAACCCCACTTTTATATAGTAAAACTGGAGTTTACATGGGTACACCTTACTTTTCTTATTTCTGCTCTAAAATATAGGTTGTGGGTACTCGTTAGAACCACCTCCACGAGGCGGTTCTAACGTGTACCCACAATCTATATTTTGAGCTGAAATGATAAAATTGTCACATTTTTTCATTTTAAAATTTTCATTTTTTCGGCGGTAAAATATACAATGTATTTGTATAGTCGTGTCTTCGTAATGACTTGGTATGTTTTACGTCATTTCACAAGGGAAACAAATAGTATGTTTTCATGTTTGCTTTTTTTCAGTGAATTTTCTCCTCCTCTTAAATGGCTACACCACTTGATATAGGAGATTATTTTTTGAAGGACACCCCGTCACAACAAGTCAGTTCGCCCCGCCAATCGGGGCTTGGAGAAATAGACTGGGCTGCATGGTGCTTCCGCACAGAGCTGAAACTGATCACACGTGAGTACTGGTAAACCGCTTAGAAGGCCCAAGCCTGCCCAGACAAAGCGATGCAAGTCCGACCGTCCATGCTTGTAACCTTATTGGTTTCATTGGGCGACAGGGCTTGAGATGTCAATTCATCTCAATGTCAGGTAAAAATCCCTCAAAATTGAAAGCAGCGTCTCCAAAATTATCTAAATAGTGTTGACGGGGGCGTTAAACCTCAATTCAAACAAAACAACAAGTCCGTATAATGAACACCCATGTAAACCCCACTTTATATGATATTGAGAAAGTAGGGGTTTATACGTTATCCTCATTTTTTTGTTCGAAATCATAGATTGTGGATACACGTATTCGTTTGAACCGCCTCATTCGGACGCTACAGTCTACGTTTGGAGCATGCACTAAGCCACATGGGTGTGTTTTCTAAGGTATGGACAGCATTGCTCCCCAGTATCTCGTAACTTTTGCTTCCAGGGGCTTTCTGTAAAATGCACTGAGAATAAAAATAAAGTGAAATTCCGCTATCAAGACCACCTAAAATTAAGACTAATTCTGCCTTTAAAATGCTTATTTAGCCGGCTGCAGTTATTTTTCTTGAGTTTTCGGCATGCGGTGTCCTCTGGTCAGAGACCTCCTATGGGACTGTTCAAAAGTGGTCTTAAGACCACGTTTGAACAGTCCCAAGGGTGGTCTAAATATAGGAATTTTACCGTGTATTAAAGTATGAACAACATTACGTCGCAATGGTTCACTCTGTCAAGGCACTGAGAATGCAAATATTATAATGGTTGTCTCCCCTCAATGTGTAACCATTGCGCCTTGAATAAGACACGTGATATTTTCATCAACAGCTGTTGTCAAGTTTTAATAAAACCTTCTATTGTTTCCTTTATTAGCATATGATCTATCATTACAGTAAAAATGCATATCGATCAACCTGCAAATGCCGTAGCAACTTGCTTTCGCCTTAGCAACCCACACTGATGTCGAAAATGTTTGGAGAAGGACCTACATGTACCGAATGTTTCACTGTCTTGTCCTCTGAGATAATACAGTAGTGCTAGAGCACACCATACAACCGGCTGCGGCGAAGACAGATTACTGCCTCGAAGACAGATCACACAAAAGGTTTCGAAGAAAGGGTAGGTGAAGTTTTTCGTTTGTATAAATCGAGAAGGCAATCTGTTGACTTTTGCTACTATTGGAGAAGAAACTAAATGCCTGGAGATACCGCAGGTATGCAATCAGTGACCGTACTTATACACCTGGTCTCTTTAGGGGATCGTAGTTTGTTTATTTTACCGAGTTATACGGTCCCATTTGGCAGAAATACTGCTGAATAATACTAGTTTTAGCGTGGACAAGTGGATATAACATATTATTTTCCGTAGACGTAAACTTGACGCCGAAAACAAAATTTCATATGATTTTCTTTGAATTTTTTTTCATCGAACTAAAAACGCCTCACCTGTTTTTGAGATATAGTCAGAATATTGTTGCGGTATCTACAGACATTTAGTTTCTTCTCCAACAGCAGCAAAAGTCAACAGATTGCCTTCTCGATTTATACAAACGAAAAAAACCTCACCTACCCTTTCTTCGAAGCCTTTTGTGTGATCTGTCTTCGAGGCAGTAATCTGTCTTCGCCGCAGCCGGTTGTACGGTGTGTAGAGTTCGATAAAGACATTTTTCTCTGCCCTCGCCCATCGGGGCTTGGAGAAATAGATTAGGCTGCACGACGCTTCCACGCAGAGCTGATACCGACCGCGCACATAAGTACTGGTAAACAGCTTAGAAGGTCTAAGCCTGCCCAGGCAAACTGGTGCGAGTCAGACCGTCCATGCGTATAACCCTTTTGGTTTTAATGGGCGGCAGGGTTTGAGATGTCATTTCATCTCAATGTCGGGTAAAATCCCACAAAGCAACGCCTCCAAAATGACCTAAATAGTGTTGACAGGGACGTTAAACCCTAATAAAACAAACAAACTAACAAAGACATTTTTCTAATGTAAAATCTGATATTTTCTTTACTTTTACCCAAAACATAGATCGAGGGCATTCCATAAAACCGCCTTATTGAAACGGTTCTAACGAGTATCCATCATCAATGCATGTTTATGAGAGAAAAAAAACTATACATGTACATTTATACCCTTGTAAATCCATTGTTTTTTAGGAACTGATACACCTGACAGATTTTTATGCCATTTTTTTTTCAAAGGAAGACAATTTTTGATACTTCCTGTGTGCTTTTCTATAAATTGTGCCACTCAAAAAAGGGTATACTATCCATAATTCGAATTATGGATATCCATAAACAATTATGGATATCTATAAATACGGATTAAATAGTAAAACGGCGCCCCATAAAATCTGACATTTTCTTTACTTTTACCCAAACATAGATCGAGGGCGTTCCATAAAACCGCCTTATTGAAACGGTTCTAACGAGTATCCATCATCAATGCATGTTTATGAGAGAAAAAAAACAAACAAAAAAACTGTACATGTACATGTATACCCTTGTAAATCCCATGTTTTTTGAGGAACTAATACACCTGGCAGATTTTTTTTTTTTTTCAAAGGAAGACAATTTTTGATACTTCCTGTGTGCTTTTCTATAAATTGTGCCACTCAAAAAGGGGTCTACTCTTATGGCAAGAATTTGCTCCTCGGGAAAATAAACTATGAAGATTTTCCGATTTTTTCTTATTAATCCTTGTCCTGCTGAATATTCATATATGCCACACCCACTACCGATTATCAACAAATCAGATTACCTGTAGCAAATTTTTACAACAAATTCACAATCTGAACGACAAACAATGTAGATCCTGATCAGATGGCTTCTTCAGAAGCCATCTGATCTGGATCTACATTGTTTCAAAGAAAAGGCATATCCGGGCTCAGCAGAACAAGGGTTAATAGCTCTTATCCCGCTGAACACTTCCAAACAGTGTATATCCATATAGAGGCCATCTGATCAGGATCTACACTGTTTGTCATGTAGTTTGTGAAGTGAACGAATGCATTATATCCAAGTCATTTTATTGTTCCATTACGAAAACACGCCTATACAAATACATTGCTAATTTTTTGGCCGAAAATTAGAAATTTTAAGATGAACAATTGTAATATTTTTCTTATTTCTGCTCAAAACATAGATTGCGGGGACTCGATAGAACCGCCTCGACGAGGCGGTTCTATCGAGTACCCACAATCTATGTTTTTGAGCTGAAATAAGAAAAATAATGTATACCCCCTTAAACCCAAGTTTTACTTTATAAAAGTGGGGTATTAGGGGGTCAAAATTATATAGGCGTGTTCTCGTAATGGAGTGTCAGAAATGGGTTGGCTATATTAATTTATTCAGCAGGATAAGGATTAATGTGCTTTATTTATTTTCGGTACATGTATACTTACTAATGCACGCGCTCAACTCAAATCAAACAAACATACATGTTTATCCACTTCACTTAAACCCTTAAGATGCCAAGAAAAAACTGCATCTGGAAACGTTGTCTAAGTCGACTGCTGCATCTTCTTACAAACCTTATAATGTTGTGTTCATACAGGCAAACAGGAGCAGTCTGATCTGGGACAACACTTTTTGCAACAAAGAGTTATAAAGTAACCAGAAAACAACAAAGCCGACGACAAAAAGAATCCAATTTACCCCACCTCAATATTACATCCATTTAAACCATTTTTTTTTTCTTCAGGAATAAAACGCTTTTAAAAAAAAGGTATTTTTACATTATATATTATATGACCAAATACGATTAATGTCTAACACTTGCTCGACATAGGAAATACCTATCCGATTTTATTTGAAGTTATTAAAAGTTATTTATGCCATAGAAAAATAAATCCTGTTAAGCACTAAAACCTTTATATCCAGATTTAACTGAAAAGAATGACATCAGTCCGTACAGTACTAGTTATTGAATTGGGAATAATCTAAACGCTTTAAGCTTCATAAAAAAGTTTTGAAAAAAAAAAAAAAAATCTTTTCTTTGAATGTAAAACCACCCACCACCACAAGCTACAGCTCGTGTGTGGCCGATCACTTTTTAGGCGGGAAATCCCCCGAAAGGGATACTGATAGACATCGCAGATCCAGATCAGGCGCCACAGTGGCGTCCAGTCTGGGCCTTCACTGTTTGCTAAACGTTTAAACGCCTATACAACTACACTGTAAACTTTACCGCCGAGAAAAACAAACAGTTTAACCTGAAAATTTGTGATATTTTTTCTTTATTTCTGCTCAAAATATAATTTTGGGTACTCGTTAGAACCGCCTCATCGAGACGGCTCTAACGAGTACAACGATCTTTATTTTAGAACAGAAATAAGAAAAGGTTTACCCCTGTAAACCCCATTTTTACTATATAAAGGTGAGGTTCAAGGGGGTCGAAATTATAAAATGTATTTTCTAAATAAATTTCCAAACCTGGCACCCAAAAATTTCTTCCTTAATATGCAAAAGGGTAAGAATCAATTCAGACTGTGACCAAAGCAAAAAACGGGTGTGTGTGTGTGTGGGGGGGGGGGGGATGTATAAGTAAGTGTATGAATGCGTGTGCGTGCGACTGTGTTAACATTATTATTAGTAGTAGTAGTACTATTATTATTATTATTATCTATTACGAAAACACGCATATACAAATACATTGTAAAGTTTAACGCTGAAAATTTAAGATGAAAAATTGTGATATTTTTCTTATTTCTGCTCAAAATATAGATTTTGAGTACTCGTTAGAGTACCCAAATTAAAAAAATCTTTAATTGTGCTAAGTGTAATTTTTCATCGTGTTAAATGTTTGCTTTGGGCTTTTGCATGGACAAATGAGTCCTGTAATCAAATTAAAAAAAAAAGTTTGTGTATTTTTCATTTGTAGTAACTACGGTAACAGAAGCAATTGTATGTATAGGAACTTTTCTGGCCGAATATATTTGCGATTACTTCTTTCGGCGAACTTGAGCACCTCTCGAACGTTCCGGAGGCAAACCATGATGTATGGATATGCGCTATTAATAGTTGTTCGTGAATATTACGATAACAGACCCGTGCTCCGCCCCCGCCCATAGGGGCTTGAAAAAATATATGGGCTGCATGATGTTTCCACGCAGAGCTGAATCTGGCCCGCACACTAGTACTGGTAAACCGCTTAGAGGATCTAAGCCTGTCCAGGAACCGCGGTGCGAGGCGGTCCATGCTAATAACCCCTGTTGGTTTCATTGGGCGACAGGGCTGGAGATGTCATTTCACCTCAATGTGGGGTAAAAGTCCCACAAAATTGGAAGCAACGTCTCCAAAATGACCTTCACAGTGTTGACGGGGACGTTTAACCTCAAATCAAACAAAACAAAACAGACCCGTGCGACACAGTGCACTGTTTCTCATTTCCAAAATGGCTACTTTTCTGTGGAAAATCCGTGGTATTTTTCTTATTTATATTGCAAACTTAGGTTGGGGTGCTCGTTAGAACCGCCTCAATGAGGCGGTTCTAACGAGTACCCACAACCTATGTCTTAGAGCAGAAATAAGGAAAATCATGTATACCCCATACACCCCAGTTGTCTCTATATGAAGTGGGGTTTTGGGGATATTCATTTCACGGACTTGTTGTCGTGAAAATAATCGAGACAAACTGAAACGGTACATTTCTTCTGTGCAAAGTGGACATTGTGTGGGTTTTCACAACGCGAATTTGCAAAAACCACAGACACATATGACCACATATAGCTAAATATTCCCTTCTTTTTGTGAACAGGTTGAATTGTACATGTATGGGTAATAGTTGTAAGCCCCACAAAGGCGCACGTGTTCATACATCTGTCCGTCTTTAATTATAATTATTGTACACCTTTATTTGAATGTGAAAATCTTAGGGTAATCATTTTATTAACCTTTCTGACGCAAAATCACAATAAAATATTGTGTTGCAATGTAGTTTGATATAAAAATATGATGTGGGAACAATTGGAAAATTAATGGCAGATGTCAAACTTTAAATTTAAAATTTTACAAGTGATTATTTTCATATTCCTGTATCAACCAACAAACGTTCCTTTATAACAAATGTTTTTATCGAAAGAGATACAATATACACGTATCCGCCGTAAGATGCGGAGTAGGTTTATTTCGTGGGCAAGGAATGAGTAAGGCTTATCATGTGGAATATAAGAATCTGATATGGGGTTCTGTTATAGATGAGCGTTTCCAACCCGAGGGATGTCCGTGCTGAGCGGAAGCGAGGCTACGCCCCTCGGTTCCGCTCAGCACGGTCATCCCTCGGGTTTGAAACGCCCATCTACAACAGAACCCCATATTGGATTCTTTTTCTTGCACAACACCTCCGGTTAGTTTTGACAGCTCGCACATGTATATTGTTTACAAAATTGAAAAGTAGTGCGGTGGTAGTTCCGGCAGTTGAATAGAATTGAAGCGCATTTATGTTAGTTGCCTGGCTCGGAACACCAGGGTCAGAACATAAATTTCTATCCCAGGGTAAAATCAAAGATTGCCTTGTCTGGTGTGGAAGAACAATTGTTATCCACTAAATTACCTGTGTCGCGACAAAATATATAGAAGTTAATAGGAAACATTTTTCTCTGACATAAATTTTAGCATTACTACGCTAGAAACCGAAAATGTGGTTTAAGATTATAAAAATTCAATGTCTTGCCGTTAATTTGAATATAATTTTATATATATATATCATCAAATTAAGATTGGTCAATTTTAGAATAAAAATAGGACCCTATGTCTAATGTATTTCAATAGTAAATTAGCAAAAAAATACGCGACAGTATCTGATTTTAAACTACAGTAATTAAAACATTCATTATGCAATGAAAAATGTGGCTGAATTTAGGTAGAAAAATGATTTTTCTTTCCTCCAATATTAAAATTTGAGAAAATCAAATAAAAACAAATATGGTCATTTTGAGGTTGTTTTAATATTTTTCGGGATTTTCGGAGATGGAAAAACTGCCAGTACAGGTAAGGTCCCTTGATTTGACATGAGGCATGATCGATCGTATGGCGGGAAACCTCTAAAGGGTTACCTTGACGAATAGTGCAGACCCAGGTCAGACGCCGCAGAACGCGGCGTCTGGTCAGGGCCTGCACTATTTGCTAACATAATTTTCCGTCAAAAATAGAATAAAAACGAAAAACAATAGGCCTGACACCTCTTATATGACACATGGACTTGTCCAACATATAGCAATGGATGAGTCGACTAGTATACAATAGGTTTACCATCAACCTCATTTTTTTCTGCCATTCTGGTAGCTTTTCAGAAGAGATTCGTTTGTGTCTTGTCATTTTTATTTATTTGCATGGGTTTTTCGGTCTTTCAATATTAGTTTTCTTATATCGAGTGATCGTGAGTATAAGAAGTCGTCGAAAACAAGAGTACCCTGAGAAAATCCACCTGACCTGCCTTTGCAGCACTTGGCGTCTCAGACGAGACCCGAGCAAGCCTCGAATGCGCAGTGTTTAGAGACCTAATGTTTAAGAATCGATGCTCTTGACCACTAGGCCACGGAGGTCCGATGCGATTGTGTGTTCTTGTCAGAAACGATGTTTACCCCTTTAAGTCACTCCACCCCCACCCCTGCATAAAGGCGATGCGATGCTATTATCTATTCAGACCCGCGGTAACGCCGGGTCGATTTCGATACGTATCGATACCGGATCCGATGTTCTTTGTTGGTTTGGATGGACTTCTTGTTTTGTTTGTTTGATATGAGGTTTTGTTTGTTTGATTTGAGGTTTAACGTCCCCGTCAACACTGTAAAGGTCATTTTGGAGACGTTGCTTCCAATTTTGTGGGACTTTTACCCGATACTGAGATGAAATGACATCTCAAGCCCTGTCGCCCAATGAAACCAATAGCACCGCGGTTCCTGGACAGGCTTAGATCCTCTCAGCGGTTTACCAGTAATAGTGTGCGGGCCGGATTCAGCTCTGCGTGGAAGCATCATGCAGCCCATATATTTCTTCAAGCCCCTATTAATTTGAGGTTTAACGTTCCCTTCAACACTGTAAAGGTCATTTAGGAGACGTTGCTTCCAATTTTGTGGGACTTTTACCCAACACTGAGATGAAATGACATCTTAAGCCCTGCCACAGAAATGAAACCAATAGGGTTTATAAGCATGGGCGGTTCCGAATCGCACCGCTTTGCCTGGGCAGGCTTAGATCCTCTAAGCGGGACTCGTGTGTGGGTCGGTTTCAACTCTGCATGGAAGCATCATGCATCCCATCTGTTTCTTCAAGCCCCGATGGGCGGGGGCTGGGGATTGACTTCTTAACGTGGTGTATAAAATATCAAACTCTCACGATCGAGACGGACGATAATGCAAGCGTTATCATTATTTGCCACCATTTTGAACAAACAAGAGTTTATATAACACTGAAAGCGATTTCAAACTGTGATCTATACAACCGCTCTTGAAAATTCTAGTAAACAGATGACAACAAGACAATTTTATCAGAAGTTCAAAGTTGCCTGGTGACAAGAAACACGTCAATGTTTGACAAAAACAGAGATCATTCCGCGATGTTTGTGCTTGCGTGCGCGCGTTTGCTGTTTTTGTTTTTTTTTTTTTGCGCGCGCATGCATACATGTACGCATGCGCATGTCCAAGTGTGTTGGAAGGTGGGGACTGATTTTAACGAGACGAAAAGAAACAGACATAGAAGAGATAGTAGAGAAGATGAAAATGATGGACAGGAGAGGAAGAGCAAAATAAATGGAATTGTAGAAACAGAAGAAATAATATAAGAATCTTAAGAATGAGTGTGAGGGGTGGTTGGAAAAAATCCGTCCCGAGGATCACTGTCCGGCATCACGAGGCTTGCCGAGTGATGCCGGACAGTGATCCCGAGGGACGATTTTTTCTAGCCATCCCTCACACCCATGTAGGACTCTTTTTCTTGCATACCTTCCATTTGAGAACTTGGATTTTTTTAACTGCATTTACTTCGGTTGCCGACAGACGTCATATTGTGATGACTTATTGACGTCACGTAACGTGCTGTGACGGCAACCTTAACGACCGCATATGAGGTCGTATTCAACCAGTACATTTTTGAAACACGCGAGAATATTCGACTTTGGGTAAGAACACCAGGGTTAGAACAGAATTTCTATCCCAAGCTAAAACTATGGATGTCCTAATCTGGTGTGCAAGAACATCACTTCCCCACCTACCTTGCTCAACTTGACCTTTACAGTGTTGACGGGGACGTTAAATCTCAAATCAAACAAACAAAAACCTTGCTCAACTGTAAGCCATGCAATGTCAGCTGGACGGCCCAGCGATAAAATATACATGACACCTTTAACTCACCCAACCACCTAACCAGAAGGTAGGGAAGCTCAGAAATTTGAAGATTACCAAGGCTTGTGAATGTCACACAAACACAAACAGGCCCCGGCCCTTCCTCGGCTGTTTTATCGTACTCTGGACGTCATTACGGAATCACGCCTATACAAATGCATCTTTAACTTTACCACCGAAAGAATGAACATTTTAAGATGCAAAAATGTGATTTTTTTCCTATTTCTGCTCAGACTATAGATTGTGAGTACCCGTTGGAACCGCCTCGACGAGGCGGTTCTAACGAGTACCTAGAATCTATGTTTTAGAGCAGAAATAAGGAAATTAAGATTTATCCCTGTAAACCCCAGTTTTACTGTATAAAAGTTTGGTTCAAGGGAGTAAAATGATATAGTATTGTTTCGTGTTGCTGTCGGGTTTGATATGTATTTTACGACAGCGTTTTATCATATGCTATTTATTGTGCACGCACACATGTGCTACATATACTTGTCGAGTCTCTTTTAATCAATAATAAAAATTAACATTTTCGAAATCTGAAAATCTTAACTTATACGGCAATTCGTTTTACCTGCATCAAATTGGGATATGATGATGTGTTTATATATTAACCCATTTTGTACCAGAAACCCCAAAACGGGTACGTTGCAAACAGTGCATGCCTAGACCATACGCCGAACAACACGCCGTCTGATTAGGGCCTACACTGTTTGCAAAAAGGTCAATAATTGTCCAAATAAAGTTTGAAAAAGAAAAAAAAAACCTGACCCACACCACCGAATGTTTAAATTGACTTAATTTACTTGTGCTGTATATATATATAAGGTGGAAGACTGTGGGTTAAGATAGAATTAACCAATTAACTCTTCTCTGTTATATTTTGAAATGTTATACATGTCAGATTGAGTACTGCTTTTGTTCTTGCAAATAGCGAAGGTCCAGATCAGACGTCGCATTCTTCTGGGCGTACACTACAGTCCCCTATTTTTGGGGTTTCCGTCCAAAATGTGCCAAAGATTTATAGTTTTGATTACTGTATTTCAATAATATAATATTATATCCTGCAGGCATTGCAATCTAGTTATCACTGATATAGACGTGTTGCAATTCAATGCATAAGCCGGCTTTTGAGAAAATAGAACTTTGGGGCTCCCGCCCATCGGGCTGGGAGAAATAAATTGGGTTGCATGATGCTGATACGCACAGCTGAAAACGACGGTACATACTGGTAATCTAAGCCTGCCCATGCAAAGTGATGCGAGTCGAACCGTCTATGCATATAAACCCTATTGGTTTCATTGGGCGACAGGGCTTGAGATGCCATTTGGTCACAATGTCGAGTAAAAGTCCCTAAAACTTGAAAGCAACGTCTCCAAAAGGACCAAAACAGTGTTGACGGGGACGTTAAACGTCACATAAAACAACACAAACAAATCAGAAATGGGGTTACATGTACGCGCATGCCATCTTTTTTTTCTCCTATTACTTCTACTCGCTCACATCTGAGCATTACGAGCAGTATTTCCTGGGTGGTAACCAGTACTTTTTTTAAGCAATGTGGATGAAGTGCCTTGCCCAAGGCACAACACTTGGGCACAACACTTTGTTCAGCGTGAGGCTCGAACCCGCAACATCATGATCACAAATTCGATGCGCTACCACTGCACCACATTACAAAAACAAGCCTATACAAATACATTGTAAATTTTACCGCCGAAAAACGCAAATTTTAAGATGAAAAATAGTTACATTTTTCTTATTTATGCTCAAAATATAGATTGTGGGTCCACGTTAGAACCGGCCTCATTGAGGCGGTTCTAACGAGTACCCACGCTCTATATTTTAGAGCATAAATAAGAAAAATAATGCTCACCCCTGTAAACACCAGTTTATCCATATAAAAGTGGGGTTAAAGGGGTAAAAATTATATAGGCGTGTTTTCGTGATGAAAGCGCTCCATCTTGCATGAAACTACCCAAGGCCTCTTCAACGGAAGGCAGGTGTTTTTTTTTCTCCGGGTACTCCGGTTTTCGCCCATCTCTGATTAACGATCGGCTTGATATGAGTGAACATTAGAAAACACGCCTATACAAATATATTGTAAACTTTACCGCCGAAAAAAAAACACGAAATTTTAAGATGAAAAACTGATATTTTTCTTATTTCTGCTCTAAAATATAGATGTGGGTTCTCGTTAGTTTTAACGAGTACTCACAATCTGCATGTATATTTTAAAGCAGAACTAAGAAAACAAGGTTTACCCCTGTAAACCCAAGTTTTTCTGTATAAAAGTGTGGGTTCAAGGGGGTCAGAATCATATAGGCGTGTTTTTGTGATGATAATCTAGATAAGACCGTCAAACCAATCCCCCCCACACACACTAAAAAGATCTCCCTATGCATGTCTCCGAACAGCAAGACTCTGCTTCAGTGCGCTAACAAATACCCATGTTCAACAGTAGGAGAGTTGCTAAGGCCGTCGTCAAGATTTAAATTTTTGTAAGCTTCCGCGAAAGGGGTTATTTTTTATAGCAAAAATTATTGTGAAATCGGAAGCTACTTCCGGTCATTTTAACATAAGCATACAGTCGTCAGAAATGATGAAATTAGCATTCAAAAGCACAAATGAAAACATCAACACTTCCTAAAACGTTTCATTACTTCAGTTATGGTTGCCACTGAAATGGAACGTTTCCGAAGCTTCGTTTATTAAGTAACCCATATTTTAAACAAACTTCTGGTCATACAGTGCCGGTCAGTTATTTTGGAATAAAAAAATGGTCAGAAAAAATTTTGGTTCAAATTTCCTAAAATGTTTGTTATACATTATTCTGTCTTCCAGCTGAGTATCTACACGAAAGTAACGCAGTATTGGAAAATGTTGACGTCAGAAGTTGGGTCAATATTTGACCTAGTCGCAACGCTTGCACACACAGATTTTTAAATACATGGCTGCGAGAAAGTTATTCAAAATTTAAACGCTGAAAGAAGGCGTGTTTTGTCAAATACGTTATGAACCTTGGTTGTTAGACCACAAACTAAACTAACTGCCTCTAGATTGCTTTATTTTTTTGTCGGTAAGTTAAGCAGTTTCACACTTTGATACGGCAACTGAGGTAATGGTCAAATATGACCGACTCCGTATAAGAAGGTAGATAGACAGAAGCCGTTTGTGAACACGTAGATCAGAATCAGAATTTTTACTGGTGTCTCATCATTAGACAATCCTTCACCAGATCCATGTAAATCCTATGCAAACGCATCACTGGTACGATTCTCTCTCTCTCTCTCTCTCTCTCTCTCTCTCTCTCTCTCTCTCTCTCTCTCTCTCTCTCTCTCTCTCTGTAAGTCTACTCTCTCCCTCTCTCTCTCTCTCTCTCTCTCTCTCTCTCTCTCTCTCTCTCTCTCTCTCTCTCTCTCTCTCTCTCTCTCTGTAAGTCTATCTGACGGCATTGTATCTGTCGGTATTCCATTTAAATACTGCAGCCTGTGAGTGGTGACTCCTATATGTTTGAGCCTTCAGAAAATGACACCGACTTCTATCATAGCTTGGAGAAAATTGGATTGGGATGCATGAGCTTCTGCGCCGAGCTGAAACAACCGACCGAACTTTTGTACCGGTGTAAAACCGCTTCGGGGGGGGGGGGGGGGGGGGGGGGTCGGGGGGGGTGGGGGGGGGGGGATGGGGCGGGGGTTTGCAAAAGACTTTAGACGTCCATGCAACATCATGCTGTTGCATCGACGTTGATACGACGTTGCGTAAACGTCGTGTGCCCGCTGGACAAGCGGGTACCTGGGGTGGTAGTCTTGAGATGTCATTTCATCTCAATGTTGGGTGGGGCAAATGACTTTTAAACGTCGATGCACCATCATTATGTTGCATCAACATTGATACGACGTTGCGTAAACGTTGTGTGCCCGCTGGACATACGGGTTGGCCTACCTCGGGTGGTAGGCTTGAGATGTCATTTCATCTCAATGTTGGGTGAATAATGTTTACCCCCTGTTTGTTTGATTGATTGATTTGAGGTTAACGTGCCCGTCAACACTATTTAGGTCATTTTGGAGACTTTGCTTCAATGCTTTAGAAGCCTCCGGGATGTAGTGGTTACGCTACTCGCCTTGTAAACCAGGGATCGCAGGATCGATCCCGGGCTTCTTCAGACTTTCGG